>JASNJN010000066.1:0-16145 GCA_030180075.1 Mikrocytos mackini | reverse complement strand
GCAGGGCGGCATCTCGATAAACTCGATTCTGCAAAAGATAACAAATACCGCATGCAGAATCATGAACGAGACCGGACTTGATACATCTGATCTGTCCCTCAACCAAGAACGTAAAAAATGCGGACTTACTTTGGGGGCATCTATCAGGAGATGTGGGATAACACTAAACTCCCGTCGAGCTTTAACCGAAACAAAAGAAAAGGTTTTACGTGTGGCAAATACTCATACGGCTGGCTCAAACATCCCGGCCTTGGAAGAGGCGATTGTAAAAAGATCCTCCTCCTCCAGGATGGGAAGGGAGACATCAGTTCATGGCATAAAGTCATCAACAGAAGCCTAGACAACTCGTGCAGAAAATGCAAGAACAGTCTGGGAACTGTTGGCCATGTTCTGGGTGGATGTCCAAAAATCCCATTCGGATTGCTGAAGAGCAGACATGACGCCGTGGTGACACAAATCGCCAACGAAGTCATCTGTAGAAAAAGTTGGGTCACAAGATCAAACCCAGCGAAATTGGCAGACGTGTGGAAAGAAGACTAGGTAATTTCCAGTTAATCCTCGACCAAAGGGTCTGGGTGGAAGGCGACGGAAAATCGCCACACTCTTTGCTTCCGGACATAATTGCGGTCGATCACAGTAGAAGGACAGCGAACTGTTGGAAGTGGCGGTGCCTAGTGAAGACTTCATCGAAGAAAGGGAAATCCAGAAAAAGGATAAGTACCTCGAACTCGTTGAAACCCTCGGGAAACAATACGGAGGGTTTAGAGTCACCATTAGGACGTTTGTCATGGGCCAACTAAGTTTGTTGTCGCAGCAAGCTGTCGACAACTTACTATGGTCCATGCGACTTAGTAAATACAGGTGGTAGGATTAAAAGGGTCACTGAACATCTACGCGGGATTGTTGCGCAGAAATAAAACAACAACTAACCCCTAAATATATACATTAAGTGATGTAGAAAACAGGGGAATTTAATCGATGGTCTCATTTATGTTTCAAGCAGTTTTTTGATATTTTGGTCTTTTGCGTTTTGTTTGGCATTTTGCATATTTTTAGAATATTTGGACCCTAATTCGACCCGATAGGATCAGATAAACGCAGGTCTATTCAAATAACTTTAAATAAATCCACAATTGGCTTATTTTAATCACTCTATTTATTTAGACCGCACGGTGTCCAATAAAAAGGGCATATGGTTAGAAATAAAATTTCTTTCCAACTTTGAAAATTAAAATTTGAAAAAATTCTTTCATGGGAGAACTTCAAAGCGAAAACCATGTATGGTATACAAATCACGAGGGCCTACAAGTACCTGCTCGTTTAGTGAACCAATCGGAAGCGGATGGATCTTACGAACTTCAAGTACTCACGAAAGATTCTACAGGAAAGTACACGTTTCCCCAGCAAATAACAAGAATGGGAGCGAAGGAATATTCAAAGTTAGAAAAGTGCCACTACAGTTCCGTGGTAAATGACTGTGATAACTTCGAAAGTCTTTCAGAATTCACACCAGCTTCAGTAACCTTCCTGCTGTACAGAAGATATCTATCAGACCAAATATACACTTACATAGGGCAAATACTCATTGCTATAAACCCCTACAAACTTCTCCCTTCTTACACCAACACATACATCGAAAAGTACGACGATCCAGCCACGAGCAAGGATATGCCCCCACACATTTACGCGCTTACTTCATGGGCATACAGAGACCTGAAACTTAACGGCAAAGACCAGGCAATTCTCGTGTCCGGGGAATCTGGAGCAGGCAAAACAGAGTCTACCAAGCTAGTTCTCCAGTTCCTTTCTGAAACAGCTGGGGGAGCTTCGGGAGTTGAACAACGTCTTCTACGTACAAACCCTATTCTTGAGTCTTTCGGAAATGCCAAAACCTCGAGAAACGACAACTCAAGTAGATTCGGTAAGTGGCTCGAGATATCCTTCGACCTCTCAGAAGACGCGCTTATTACTTCGGCTAGAATAGAGCAGTACTTACTCGAGAAGATAAGGGTGGTCAACCAAAACAAGGGGGAAAGAAACTACCACATTTTCTACTATCTGACCGCCTCGTTTCCTTTCTTTATAAATAATTGCAAGGCAAAACTCAAAGGTACAGAAAAAGAATCCCTGTTAGATGAAACAGAGTCATGGAAACTTGATTCCGCAGAAAACTTCAGCTATCTTGGAGTTAACAACAGTCTCCCATCCGACGCACAAAACTTCGAAAACTTGATAATGGAGCTTTACAAGAATGACTTCAATACTGAAGAACTCATTGACATATTCAGAGTGTTGGCTTTGGTTTTACACATAGGAAACTTGGATTTTTCTTCTTGTAACGACGAAGGGGAAGCCTCGATTACTCAGTCATCTGAGATTTCCGAAACTATAGACACAATCGTAAAACTGCTCGGTCCAGCAGGAGGACAAGAAGCCTTCATTCGAAAAATGACTACGAAAGAAATAACTGTCGGCACAGAAGTCACGTATGTCCCCATTAAGCTCGAAGCAGCTTACAACTATAGAGACACAATCGCAAAATCTATATACTCACGGCTGTTCGATTTTGTAGTGTCCAAGTTGAACAAGTCTATTTCTCCTAGTTCAAGTACAAACACACAAGGTACAAATAAAATAGGCCTGCTCGATATTTTCGGATTTGAAATATTTGAGCGCAATTCCTTTGAACAACTTTGCATAAATTACGCAAACGAAAAGCTTCAGGAAGTATTTAACAAATATATCTTCGAAGAAAACGCACGGATATACATCGAAGAGGGATTGTCTGTAAAATTGGTGCCTTACAAAGACAATAAACCGACGATAAAATCCATAAATAGCATTCTTACTATGTTGGACGATGAGTCAAAAATGCCTAAGGGAGAAGACAATAACTATGCCTTGTCTTTATACAACGCTTACAAAGTGTCCAGCTCGGGAGGTGATGAGAAACCAATTGGCATCCCCATGAAGAACAGGAAACATTTCATAGTGAGACATTATGCAGCACCAGTTGAGTACAGCACATATGGCTTTATAGAGAAAAATAGAGACAAACTTCTTGAAAGTCTGGAAATCATGATAGCAGGTTCCAGTACGTCCCAAATACTCAGGAGTAAATTCAACGCCAAAGTTGACCACAAAGGCAAGTTCCAGTCAATCAACAAACAGTTTAGATCAAGTTTGAACACGTTAATAAACAAACTTAATACAATGCATATATTTTACATTAAATGCGTCAAACCGAATACTTCTAAAAGCGTGCACTTGTTCGAAGTGGATAGTGTGCAATCTCAACTAAAGAACAACGGTGTATTCGAAGCTATAGAAGCTAGGAGAACCGGGTATGGGTACAATAAATCCTTCGTTGAGTTCTTCAATCGATACAAGCAACTTTTGGAAGAAAATCATAAAGGCGTAGAGAAAGCTGAATCCATTGAAGTCGAAGGGCTAGTGAACGACCTCGTTTCAGAGGGATACATCAACTATATAGAGGATATAAAGCTCGGTAAGACGAAAGTGTTTTACAGGCACGTAGTTATGGAGCTGCTCGAGCGAGAGTACGAGAAGAAATGGCTAGAAAAAGTTAGGGAAGAAAAGAAGCGCAGGGAAGAGAGACTCGCCAGAGAAAGACTAGAGAGAGAGAAGATGGAGCAGGAAGAAAGGGATAGGCTTACCATGTTGGAGAAGCAAGCCGAGAAACAGCGCGTGGAAATGGAAGAAGTCAGAAAGAAAATGAAAATAGAGAAGCAAAAGAAGATCGAAGAAAACAAACAAGTAATCATCAAGGAGCAAAAGCTACAGGTCACTAGTGACAAGCCTATAGAGCAGGACGTTGTGTGTGGTGGTCCACTCAAGTATGAAAACGAATCTTTGTTGTACAGCGAGGACGAAGATGACCAGGTAGACCCAAAGCTGTCAGAAGCGGCTTCTTTTTTCTCATCCAAACAGAACCCACTATTTGCTTCACATTTATCATATGTGTCTCGAAAATTAAAAAAATACCCCTATTTAAAAACACCGGAAGAATACAACGGCGGGAGTTACTCATTCACCACAGAAGGGGCTTTGGACAATATGATATTCCACACTAAAGAGGTTATTCTAAAACCACTTACCAAGTTTGAGTTCGAAGACGACACCACAGAACAATGCTTTAAATCTGACTCTGTGTTGGTCTTCAAAAACATACTCGGGATAATGAAGGACAAAACAGCCGCATATCCAGCCACCCTTGCGGCCGAAGTTCTAAAAAGCAGTGTAAGAGAGTATAAACTTAAAATATCGCTAAATAATACGATTAACACTTACATAAACGAAATACAGGTAAACAAAAACCAGCTTCTGATCGAAGAAATATTCGCACAGCTAATCAAACAGACATCGAAGAACCCAGATGAAAATTCAAACTTATTAGGATGGAAGATGATTTATTTATGCGTTAATTCTTTCACGCCCTTGACAATTGACATGCTGTTCTGTCTTGGAAACCACTGCGCCAACAATGCCATGGGATCGAGCGTACGAAGCAGAAGTGATGGTTTGGGACAAATATCAGATCTAGCAGCTACGTGTCTATTCAAACTTAGAGCCCTATTCAAAAACAAGAAGTTCGACCAAGATAACCTACAATTAAAGGATATCGAGAAGATAGTGGACATTGATGCAGAGCCCGTAACTGTGTTTAATGTAGATGGACGTGCAATTAACATTTGCATTGAAAAGAACGACCCAATGAATCTCCACCAGTTTGTAAAGCATGTTTGTCTCAGAATATACTTACCCGCCGAACAACACAGAAAATTCTATATTAAAGTTATGGTTAACATATCGGACCCAGAACTGAACGCGATGATAAAATCACCTGATCCAAACGCAAAGGCCTTGGAATTCTTCAGCAAAATAAAAAAGATAATAAACGACTACAATCTAAAGACTAGTGAAAATAAAAAGGCCAAGTATGCAATAGTATTGTACAAGAGGTTCTATACGGTAGATGACAGAGAACTCGAAAAAATGACACCAAGTTACATTAGATGTAGCTACTTCTCTGCACACAATATTGTGAGGAAAGGGCAGCTTATTAAGTTAGACATGGACACACTAACCCAACTAGCCGCAATACAACTCATCATCATGAGTAGAGGGCAGATAATAGAGAGTACGAACCAAATCTCGGACAAAATACTGGCAGTACTAATGCCAGCATACAGCATCAAATTTAGTAATTACGACAAAATCCAGACCGTAAAAGATAAAATATTTGAAAACATTAAGAAACACAATGGGACTAACCTGACGCCTGTAAAATGCCACACAAACTACCTCGAAATTGTAAAGAAAAAGGCCAGCTATGGATTGAATGTATTTATGGTTGTAAAAATAGAAGCGCCAAAAGAACTCCTCGATATACACAGTGAACAGGAATTCTCACTGGCTCTTAATTGGAACGTGTTAACTATATTTGGAAAGAAAAACGAAAAATTGTTGAGCACAAGAATATCGGACATAAAGAATTTCAAGTTGTATATGAAAACTAATAGACTTGAGTTCGAAATAAAAGGGTTGACTGCTAAAATGGAATTGTACAAATGGGATGTTAAAATAGCTTATAAATTATTGAGATCAATGATAAAGTTTTCTGTAGATAGGAAGAAGCAGATGTAATGTCAATAAATAACTTTGTTTGTATTGAAGAAAGTTATAAAGATTTAGTTATTTATTCTACTTGTTTATCTTTGTTTAGCTTATTTATCAGATTTTATTCAACCCTTTAATAGTGTGTGTTGTGTTGAATTATATTGATTTATAACTTATGATGTATATAAACATAACATTTGCTGGCAGCCTTCATAGCTCAGTGGTAGAGCATTTGCTTCGTAAGCAAAGGGCCATGGGTTCAATCCCCATTGAGGGCTTTTCATTTTTATTTTATTTACAAGATAAGCCCCTTATTTATAGAGCAAAGAACTTCTCATTGCGTCAGTTGTTGTTATAATTTTCTTGTTGCTTCGTTTTATAAATTTTTGCAAAACTAAGATGGCAAGCACTTTTGAGAAAAATCAGAACATAAAGAAGTTGAAAGCGGCTGAATCAGAAGCCATTGATATAGTACAGAAAGCTAAAGATTACAGAAAAGAAAGGCTCGATGCCGCGAAAGAAGAAGCTGAAAAAGTTCTTGTAACCATGAAAACAGAGTACAGCGAGCGCCTGGTTCGAGAAATTGATCAATTGAATCTTGATCATTCACACCAGAAGAATGTACGATTCAACGAGTTAACTCAGAACTCTGGGAAGATGCACACAGCATACGAAACCAAAAAAGATAAAATTATTGACATAATAGTTGAAACGGCAATGACTTTTGATTACCAAAGGAACAAGCCAATAATTGAAGCTTTTCTTAAAGACGAATAAATAACTCATACAAAAAACATTGCTATTTTAACGTGCAGACAAACATAAAAAGATTATTAAATCTAAACAAAAATAGTTTATTTGTTTTGTAACAGGAGTTTTCCTATTATCCTATTCTTTATTTCTACACTTTCAGTCACTATGTTAAGTATTTCTACTTTTCCTTTATTATTTATTAAATTTATTACAAATTTTTCATTACAATTATCTTGGGATATCTCAGCAACATCATTCCCACTGAATGTTTGATAGCCATTCCCTTTCTTTAAGTTAAAAACCATTGATTTTTTGGATTCGGTCAAACAAAACATTTGTTTTGTATAAGTCAATGTCCCTTCCTTTAGTGGTCCCTTATTGGAGTTAAACTTTACCCTATATTCCATTTCTTCATTGTCTTCGAGTTCGTCTCCTTCAAAAACCATTTCCGTATCGTCCAAGTCTCCATATTCCTCCAAGCTTGTAGTTTTTGGCTTTGCAATCAAAGTAGCGCTCTCTAGTTCACTTATCTGCTTTTCCAAAGACAAGGAACAAGTTGAGTTGTTTATATACAGATCGTAGTTGGCACCAACTGACGAGTGGAAAGTGTTTATGAGTCTAGACAGTGAGCACAGTGGATTTACTTTCATAATCATCTTTTTCCCGTTTGGGAATATAAGGTTCAGTTCAACTAAATCCTTTACTTCAATTAACACTTCTAATATACCGTCTTCGTAAAGTTCTTTATCATCTTGTACTCGTACATTACTTAAATAAAAAGAAAAAGTCTTTTTTGAGTCTGCACGAATGAGCTCATCTTGCTTTACGTAAAAATTATAGAAATTTTCTGCAGGTGTAATATTTTTCTGTGATTTAACATACATAGCGCCACTTAATAGGACAGAAAGGGGATTATCCGAGAAGTACTTTTGTTTGTATTCTATTCCGTCGATTTTCACTTTTAGATTGTATGTATTTTTGCGTCGGTTTATGGTGTCTTCATGGATGGCTGAACAATTGGATGAATAACTCGTGGATTTTCTAATTCGTTTTGGCATTACTGGAACCAAAAAGAACTCCCCGTTGCCATCTTTAACACTGGTGTCGTTTGAATACTCGCCGCTTTTGACGTCTGGGTACACACTGCCGTCCCGATAAAGGATGTTAAATATCTGAGTCCGTATGGGCGAGTGTAGGTCATTGTTTCCTGTCTGATGTATGATTCTTGTTTTAAAACTCAGAATGGTTTCGTTGGGAATGTAATCTAAGAAAATACAGATGAACTTTGAGCTATCTTGGAAGAAAACTGTGATCGGAGCCGACTGAATCCCTCTGTCTTTTCTGTCCTTCGAAACCAGAGATCTATGGTCCTTTATTGAGTATACTCTAGACTTTAGAAAAATGCTAGAAGCTGAGGAGTTGTTGGTTGTCTGCATTTCAAGAATTTGTTTTAAATGGAAAACCCTTACACAGCTCAAAATACCACTCAGACAAGATGTGACCAACCAACAAACTTGCACGAGAAACAACCATCCATTAACACAGTCAATACCTCAACAAACGGAACAGCCCATCTTGACAACTATAATAATGAGCATTCCACTGAGTCATCTAACAATCGGCCGTATTCAGATAGCCAAGAAGATTTGAGTGATGATGTAGATATCTCTTACGAAGATGTGGATATCACGAGTATAAGACGCTGTGCAGTTTCACATTATTTCTATGAAAGGTATATTAAAAATGATCGCATTTCTTCCTCATCAGCTACGTCGCCTGATCCATATGATGAAGACTGCGAAAATCAAATGGACATAATAAACAAAAAGCCGTTGCAAGAATTCTATGATGTTAACAAAATATTAACAAAAGACACTAACTACCTTGTTGACAACTCAATACTAGCCTTCAAACTTCTTGAGTTCATTTGTTCCACTAACACTAGCATTGTTATAAACACGCCGCCCGGAACAGGAAAAACATTTTTTGCCAATCTTGTGAAAGACTTGCCCAAATATAATACTTTGAAAGCATTTCAACGTCCAAAACTAAACCCACAACTTTACTTACAGAACTACATTAACAAAACAGACAATAGTAAAAGGCAACAAGTAGTGCCTTTCATAAACATAGAGAAACCAGATATACTCAAACTTTATTCAGAGACCATCGTCTTACATATTGATCTTAACCATGCTTTTAATCAAGGCCCTTATGAAGATGAAGATGTTTCTTTATTAGACTGCTTCCTTATGTCTTATATTATGGAAGAATTTATATCAAAAATAATATCGGCTATTGATTTAAACAAAGATCAACAAACAAAGTTAAAGGAATACAAAAGCCGAAACGAAGACCTTTTTTATTATATCAAGGAAGATAAAGACCAAAAGCAAATTTTACAGTTAACTAAGAAACTCTACAGAGAGTTGACCATTTACGTTCACACTCAAATAGAAAAAAGAATTCTTATTAGAAAAACAACTGAAGAACTGGATAGGTTAAACAACTCTGATAGAACAAATGTCGGTGTAGCTGTCAAAAAGTTGGTAATCATGATTGATGAAGTAAACATTCTATTTTCAAGAACTTACCAAAGCACAAATGGACTATTTGAACAAATCGAACGGAATTTTCTGTTTGAAAATATGATATACTTTAAAGGAGAATACAACAACAAAACATGCCCAACATCAATCCAATTTATATTCCTTTCTGTTCTACCTCCTAAGATACCGGAAATAAACGACGTAATCTATCCAAAGTTTATGACATTCGCTGAATTCAACCAATACAACCCACACTCATTTGGCGAATTTACACTAAATAATTTTGCCAGAACACTCCCCACTTCATTCGATGACTTACAAGAATCTTTAAAGAATATAGACAAACTGGTGCATGGACTAAAATTAAACAGCCTTGATATAACACCTTTCTTGGAAAGAGGTATTTTAGACAAACATATTCTATTGTTAAAAGAAGAGTGGGAAACTTTTGTGAAAAACTCACGAATAGAACTAAAAATTCCATTGGTAGAAAACGAGGATTTAGATATAAATCTTATTAATCTGTCTCTTATTAAATTCTTTACGAGATTATATGAACAGCAAACAACTCAAAACTTCAATGGCCAGATGTACGATCCTAGACATACAGAAAACAAAAACAAAAAACAGGTTATCAAGATGAAAACTTATAACAAAAAATTAAACACTGGGCCCATTATAAACTTCCTCATGGCCGAAACCCTCGAAGGAAGTATACATGTTACTTCAGCTTATCGCCACTCTACGGAACTTGAAACAGATGATTTTTGGAAAATATATAACGAGCTGACTGGGGAAGAAAAGAGTTTCCCTCAAATGATTAATGAAAAGTATTTCAAGAGATTGTTTCACGACGGTATTGAGCAAATAAAAGGATGTAAAAACCTATTTCAATGGTATATGTATAATGCGGGTTATGTATATTTTAAAGAGGTGGACGACATAATGGAGTTTGAAATCAAAGAAGATAAAGAATTACAGTTTTCCAACAAATGTTACCTAATGAACTGGATGAATTATCAAACGAAACTTGCATTCAATACAGAAGTACACCGGCATAAAACTGGAATTGAATTAGGAAATGACATGGAAATAGAAATAGCATCATTCCATCAAGAAACCTTACTGGAAAGTATAATTTTCAATGTTGTGAAACTATTGGAAAGCAAAACTCGTGGAGACTTTTTAAAGAATCACAAAAAAAACGAGAGAGATGAAGATTATAGACAAAGAATTACAGACAATATCGCAGAAGAAATTACACAATACCAATTTGAGACAGAGTTTTTAAATGCTTTTCACAAAGTCTTGGGATCACTTATTAAACGTAAACTCGGGGACGTAACCATGTCTTATAAAAATAAAGTCTTTAAATTGGAAAGACAAAAGAGCATGTTCATATTTACCGAGCAATTGGAAGGGGAAAGAACATCACAAATACAAAAACTTGATGTTTATGGATATCTCGGATTTTATAAAACGGTTAGAAAGGAAAATGATGTTCATTTCTGTATCGAGTTGAAAAGAGACGAAAAGGAATTTCCCGGCCTGTCCGTATTCTATAGAGACGAAAAGGATTTTACAAAGATAGAATCCTTTAAAAATAGAAATGTGTTATTCCTGGCAGCTTCAATTAAACGTCCAGATAAAGAGAAAGAAATAAAAAGGATGACCGACAAAGGATATAAGATTCCATATTCCTGCAAACTAATTCCTTTTTATAGAAACAAGAATGTCTTAGTAAATGCAGATCCTTATTAGAATTGAAAGATGATA
The DNA here is from genome assembly GCA_030180075.1 of Mikrocytos mackini. Classification (NCBI taxonomy): domain Eukaryota; phylum Endomyxa; class Ascetosporea; order Mikrocytida; family Mikrocytiidae; genus Mikrocytos; species Mikrocytos mackini. The sequence continues at coordinate 5,427 of JASNJN010000066.1, read as the reverse complement.
AATAATAATAAAAAACAAAGATAGAAATATTTGATTTTTCTGTCAATCCCGGATTTTAGTTTCAAAGTTTGTAACCTAAATGCCTGTTTTAAATTTTGTTATAATATAAGTGTTTTGGTGTAGGGTTTTGATTAGTGTGTTATATAAATATTACAATTTTGGGTTGTTTCTCATCTTTTTGTTGTAAAATATGTGAATTATATTTGAATTTTGTTTTCTTATCAAATAATTAATCGCACTTATATCCTTTTAATTCAATTAGTTTTATTTAATATAGATGTTGTGTACAGAAATACAATCTCGTAGGGAATTGTACACATATCATTTTAACAAATCATATATTAATAAATTTAGAGGTTGATCAAATATACCCAAAAAATTCAAAAAATTTTTTTGGTTTTGCCATTTTTATAATCTAATAAGACAATAAACGAATATAATGATCATTTTTAAGTCAATTTTTGATGAGCATATTCCATCCTAATGGGGATATTTTGCCATTTTACGGGCATATTTTATGATCTAGACAAATTATAATGAAACATGGCCATTTTCAAAGATTTGGACTAAAAAAGTTAAACATATGCTTACAACTTCCATACTCTAAATGTTTTTCCATATTTGATTATAAATAGCAGTTCGAATATTTTCCGGTTACTTTTCTATTTATTTTATGAAGAATCTATTATCCGATGAAATTGTTTATTAATTAATTATAAGCCCACTGCTTTGCTTTATACACTCGAGGGAACAACAAAAGTCAAATTAGGCTTAAATAATCAATAAAAATTTTCGATTATTGGCGTGGAAAATAATCCGTCCTTATTTTATATGTAACAAATAAGATAAAATAAAGTTGAACAATAAATATTTTATTAAAAATCGTAAGCTTATATTTGGTGTTGTTTATAATTGTAAAAGTCAAATATGTTACCTTTTCAAGTGAAAATTATATTTGGGTTAATACATTAAATCAGAGTTGAGAATTTTGCCTAAATCCAGAACCCGACCCGACCCGCCCCGCCTTCGGGTCGGGTAGGAAATTTGTAAGAATTTTTCTACTAAAAAATTAATTCCCCCAAATTTATGATATTCAAAAATAACGAATCAAAACTCAAAAATTATTTGTTTTAACTTGTTTTCATCATAGAATCTAATATCAGAGTAAATTAACTATTTGAAAAATAAAATTACGCAAATATCTAGCGTAAATAACAAATATTGTGCATATTTTTAAAAGTGCATCCATGTGAGAGTTTTTAGCGTTTTTTTGACCTTCTTCCGCCCGAACCCGACCCGAACGGGTCGGGTTCGGGCGGTCGGGTCGGAAATTCTCAACTCTGCATTAAATCATTCATATTTCTTTATTTGGCCATACTTAATTATTTATAATCATTTATGTTTTACCAAAAAAAGAATTTAAAATTTTTTAAAAACTAGTAATGTCTCCACGCAACATACCGCAGTGCATTACTGGAGGTGACGGGCCCGACGTCGTGACAACTAAAGCGACAAGTGCCCCAAATCCTCCAAGCCCGTGAAAAGGCTCTCAACCCAACCCTTGTCTGGCCCTCCCTGTGAGAGTATACAACCAGACAAGGACACACGTTGGTCAAGTCACGTCGATAACGCCATAAAAGCGGGGCCGAAAGGCCCGACAAAAGAAGACGTGCGCGGAATCAAGTCAAAAATACCTGACCGCAGGTCCGGTGAACCTCCCAAAGGGCAGGCAAGCCACGAATTCCACTTCTCGCTAGGGAAAGGGCAGAATGCCCGGGTTGGCCCGAAGGGCTCCCCCCAGCATTCGAAAAAAGGTCAAAGGTTTTTATCGCCCTGGTCGAAAAATCCGAATAGCGTCTCAAAGACCACGCGGCGACCCAAAAGGGATAAGTCTCTTCATACCCCTCAAAGGGCATTCCCAAGAGAATTTCTATTTTCAAAAAATTTAAATTCTCAAAAAATATGGAAAGCAAAGAAATCAATGACAACAAAACCACAACCACTGTGGTTGCAGCCACGTCAGCCGAAAACCCCGAAAACGAGGACAGGGGATGTGTAAGCGAAGCAGAAGACGTGTGCCCAACAAAGCCCACCTTGGGTGAAAAGACTCCCCATGATGACCCCAAAGGAGATGCAACTGAGGAAGCCGCCACGCTACTTGCCTCCTACTCAAAGATTAGAGCGCAATTAACAGCAATTGGCATCAACCCCGATCAAATCGGCAAGGGGAAGTGCAGTACCCGCAACCAGAGTCGAAAAGTAAGGGGGTGGATGAACAAAAAGACAAAGACGAACGCAGTTAGCGGGAGTTCTAACTCAAAATCATCTAAACCAAAGCCATTGACACATGCACCAAAGTGGTTGCCAAATAATGGATTATCCGACGACGGGATAAAGCTCCTAAATGTTTTAGCCAAAGACAAGAACATATGGGAGTCCCTAGCAAAAGAGAAGATAGGCGAAGCCGCCTCTAATCTGAAGGGAGAAGCAGATCGCCAAAGGCTATCAGTATCCCGATCAGAGTGTGCACGTATCTTAAAAAGATACAGTTGGGCCTCTAACGAAGGCCTCCATACATGCGGAGCCCATGAGGACAAACTAGTCCTAGAAGGACTACCCTCTAGATTTATCCGACTAGCGATGGCGCTACACTACAGCCGGTCTTCCGTGGCTCCAGAAAAAGCCTTAGAAAGGTGGTACAACACGTACAGGACGGACTCACGGTCTAAACTGGCAGTGCTAGAGCCTAAACTCCCTTTGGGATGGTGGACGGCCATGATGCACTTAGTGATAGAACGCAGGAAGGAAATTAGCTGTAATTTCCTGAATGTCATGCCCGACCTGAAGGACGATTGGTGGAACCCTGTATGCATAGACAATCCGTGCAAGGGGTTGTGGGATGACCTATGGAACACCCACAAGAAACCAGTGGTACAAAAGGCCACACAGAAAGAAAGCACGCTGAACTCACTACAGAATGTATTTATCAGTAAAGCTAAGCCTGAAGAACGAAACCCCAATGTTGGGACCCAGGAAAATGAAGGCACCGTCTCAACTAGCGGTCAAAGACCAGATACAGGCGATAAAGAACTCCCTGGACAAGCTAGGAGAAAGAGTAGCCAAAGACAGCTCACTAAAGAGCAAAAAAAGACCAACAAACGGGAATCCGAAGAAGCCCTTCTCAAAGAAGTGAGCGAAAGGAGAAGAAGCCAAAGGTTGGCCCGATTGAGAACAAAAGAGTCTGACAACGAAGCTTACGAAGAAGCGTTGGAGGAAATAAATAACTTAAAGGATAATAGTAAAACATGTTCTTTAAACCTCACAGAGGTTCTCGATGTTAAACAAAAAGAAGCAGTGTTGCAAAGCAGCGTAAAGCTTAACATAACCCCAAGCGTCCAAGACGTGAAGGCTTACATCAAAAAGGTAGGCTTTAGAACCACCAGAACCTTCCAAGAAAGGTCTATCTGGCTGAGCAGGGTAACGGTTAAAAACCGCGGCCTCTCAGTAAGGTTACAAAGATACCTCAAAGGCCTAAAAGGCCTTTGTAGCAAAGCAATTAGGAACCCAACGAGGGGGACTGATTGCAGCCTCCAAGAGGTTAAAAACAAACCCAGCATGGGACAAAAACTGTCGGAATCAAAGACTCGAAGACAGGTGCAAAGATCCAGTCTAGCACAAATCCAGAGCTCACTTGATGCCCTGAATAAGACATACCAAAGGATGTCGAACCTCATCGAGGCCTACAAAGACAAAATGTCGGAGTATCACGAGAGATTCAAAGAGTTCTCAATCAAGGAGGCATATAAGCACCTGTCCCTACAAGGGAAAGATGCCCCTATCCCCGAACCCAAAACATCGAGCCATAACACTTGCATCCCCGAAACGGGACGTAAGGAACCCGTACCAATGACATCCGCGGCTAAGGGCAAAGCCCCAAAAGTGGAAGAACAAAAAGGTAAAGTAAAGAAAGATAACAAAGCAGTGCTGACGTTATCTCTTCTACTTTGGGAAAAAACGCTAAACCTGCTAAAAGCAGAAGAGGAGGATGGGGCCTTCATAAGGAACCTCCTCCCTACACGCCTCACAGTCCATGAGGATGTAGTGAAGGCGTACAAATTCTGTGTGCGTGCCAAAATGGACACAATCACACTAGAGCAGTTGAATGCTTTGTCGTACGTGATGTACTCTCATGGGAGAGACAAGCCCAAAAACTGGGTGGAGAAAAAGAACGTGTGGATCACCAAAACCAGACAGAAGATCGACAAGCTGCTCGCGTTTGCGGGTGGTAAGTTGAAACACTCGAAGGCAGCGGATGTGAAGCACGAACTGAAGGTCAGAAACAAGACTGAGGCCCTCAACGAGGCGCACGGTCTTGAACTGGACCTAAGAGTGGCAAACCAAAGGTTGAAACTCAAAAACTTCAAAGCAAGCACTGTGAAAGTCAATGCCGAAGCCGCAAGGTTCTCTCGTTACAAGGGCGCCAAAGGCGGAGGGCTCAAATTCGTGAAGCTCACTAATAGTGAACCACACGCCAAATTCTGGCAAAGCATCTGGGGCGAACCGGTAACACCCGACTCCAAAACACTGGAGGATGCTATAGGCTTATGCAAATTTGTAAAGGTCAACTCGCCGAAGATCCATGGGCCGATTACAACCTCAGAGGTGATAACGGCCCTCAAACACACCGCCCCATGGAAGGCCACTGGGCCTGATGGCGTGTTTGCATCCTTGTATAGGAAACAATGCAAACTCGTGGCGCCCATCCTCTCCAGGCTGTACGACAGTATCTGGAAAGGAAAGTGCGTGCCGGGGAAGTGGTTCACAACAGGCCGAACCATTTTGGTTCCACAAGAACGACGACTCGGTTGATGATCCTAAAAACTTCCGCCCCATCACCATGCTGGCAACAGTSTATAAAGTCTTCACCTCCATAATAGAGGGAAGAGTTGTAATCGCAATGCGAATGGGAGCTAACTGGGATTTAGACCAAAGGCGCTAACCCCAGGTAGACGAGGTTGTCTCGATGCACACATGTCCAGCGAAGCTGCGATCAAATGGTGCAGAAAGCTAACTGGAACCCCAATCCATGCGGCATTCGTGGATTTCCAGAAGGCATACGACTCAGTGAGTCATGCTGCTCTCATGAGAATCCTCGAGTGCACTGTAGGGAGAGGTCCGATGGACAAAACAACCTGGTCAAAACAATAAAATTGCTCATGTCCAGGTGGAATACCTACATAACGAACACCCAAGGTGAGCCCGTTAACATCCCCATTAAAAGAGGCCTCTTCCAAGGGGACAAAATGTCGCATACCTTGTTCTGTGTAGCATTGTTGCTTCTTAAAACAAACACCCAAGGTGTGATGCTAGAGTTTGCAATGAACCGTTTCGATCGCATATCCGGTATCGAATATTTTGCGTCGGATA
>JASNJN010000065.1:0-16227 GCA_030180075.1 Mikrocytos mackini | reverse complement strand
CTAAAAAGACTAGAAAGACTAGAAACAGGGGGTCATTTTTTAGGAATTTTTTGGACCCCATTATCAATTTCGGTTTTTGGCAAATGATTAAAAAGACTAAAAAATTTGTTAAAAAGTGGATTACATTGACTAATTAGTCAATATTGACTGGTAAATGCCCATCTATGGTTAAAACCCATGTCGTGCCATAAAGGGTTTATGCCTGTCATAAACGCAACCCTGGTACAAATACCTTGGGTTCAAGCAGCACTGGGACAACACAATGACTACCAAAGAGGCAGTGATGAAAGAGGCGAAGGCGAAAATTAAAAAAATCGTCTTCTCGCCTCTGACACTCATCAACGTAGTCAACGTGGGAAAACTCATGTTGGTTTATGTTGCCCCTCTGATCAGATTCGTTGGCCAATGCCTACGATTCACGGACATCGAACTGGAGGATCTTACCAGATTCGCTAGAGTCCAGGTCAAGAGGGCCAACAGGATCCCATGGAAGATCTCAAACGGGAGAGTCCATGCCAGGCCAGAGGTAGGTGGTTTTGGTTTGCCTAACTTTAAACACGAATACTGGCTAGAAACACTAGCAGTCGCCAAGTACCTTAACACTTTGACTACCATTCGGGTCAATATGACCCATGAGGTACAGTTCCTAGAGGACCATATGGGTCAATATGACCCACAGAAAACAGTTCCTAGAGGACCATATGGGTCAATATGACCCACAGAAAACAGTTCCTAGAGGACCATATGGGTCAATATGACCCACAGAAGACAATTCCCTAAGGACCATATGGGTCAATATGACCCACAGAAGACAATTCCCTAAGGACCATATGGGTCAATATGACCCATAGAAAACAGTTCTTAGAAGACCATATGGGTCAATATTGACCCACAGAAAACAGTTCCTAGAGGACCATATGGGTCATATTGACCCACAGAAAACAGTTCCTAGAGGACCATATGGGTCAATATGACCTACAGAAAACAGTTCCCAGAAGACCATATGGGTCAATATGACCCATGAAATACAGACTGGGATGAGTTATTTTACTATTATTTACGGAATTATTATTACTATTCTGATAAATTTTCTTATATATTAAATCATTACGACATAAATACCAGCTATAATTTGACTTTGTTTATGTTTTAATAATATTATACAATTATTAGTTCAATAATATTACTTACAATAGGGTTCTCCTTATCCGAAAGAATCTAGTAACATTTTAGGTTGTATACTACTGATATACAATGATAGCATCTTTCTAAGAGGCTTTTTAATTTCTAGGTGACAATATCTAACTATCCTAAATATCTTTTAGTTAATTGCAAATTAATAGATTCATGTATGTTTTTATGTTTATGATACTATGTGGACTATCCTGGAACAACCCACAATTCGATTTGTGATTTGATTCAAGAAATACCATCCATTCGACCTTTATATATTATGAGTGCGTTAAACCTTTTTGTTCTTTATTAGGATTATCCTTGTAGGTAAGCGACATAGAGTTTGGCGAAACCTAGGCGCTTTACAATGATACAGAACTGGTCTGATTTCCTAAATACCAGTTTACTCTTGATATAAGCAACTTTCATATGTTAGAAATTTGTATATATCTTTCTTTTCTTCATTATGCTGCAGTATCATTGGGGTTGGGGATGAAAGTCAAAATTTACTTAAATATTTTAATTTCCACAAATTGATTTACTTCCATGTTCATATGTTCTAGCATGTCATAAACATAATATTGGCTTATTCTTTGATATTACCATTGGTATTAAATTAAATAGAAATTCCTTGGATCAATTTCAGACTCAACATGAACCTACCACGTAAATATAAACCCAAAATTGCTTCAACTAAAACAAAATAACTAAACATTCATGCAAATTTTAAAAATAGTTCATTATCTAACCCCTCGAAACTCCATAAAAGAACAACCATAAAGTTTTGTAAAGATTTAAATAGATTATCCCCCTTTAGCTATAGTTAAACAACGAGAAAAGCGACAAATATTGAAAAAATGGCCATGTAATTAATTCACTATTTTATTGTTGTGAGTTGACTAATTTAAAATAATAATTCCCAAATAAAAAGTTCATTTGCTAGCAGCAAGCCAAAAATTATCATATAAAATACGCCCATATTTCATATCTTTAATTAACAGTTATTTGATGTGTATTTTAACATTATAACCACAAAATAGCCCTGGATATCTTTTTATACAATAAATTATTGCTTCAGCCATAAAAAATTATTTATTACACGAGGATAATATATTGATTCATAACTCGTATATAGGAAAATGAAGGGCTAGAAACTCACATAGGAGATTGTGATAAGAATAACCGTGGCCTTTTAAGCATAATCAATGGGTAATCTCAAATATTTATTGATATTCCTTGACGGTATATGAGAAACTTCCTTATCAAAACCAAAATATATTAGTTTTTAAATAGATCGATCAAAAGGGCACAAACAAAGCATTTGTATTTAATCATATATTTTGATAATAAATTATATATATTGGTCTTTTATTTGTACAAGATGAAACAGAATATTGATATATACTTGTAAGAAGTACCCAGCGATGAAAGTTATTTAAGATTTATTAAAAATTATTAATAGACTGTATCTATATTGGTAAAGTTATAAAGTTGAATTTTAATAAATTACTTTCAATATATAGGTCGAATTACTTTCAAACAAAACCGCCCCCAAATCGGCTCCCAATCCAACCTCCATCTGGTCCCTCATGGGAGGAGACCATAAAGCTTTTAAACAAAACCGATCATTTTATATCCATTACGATGGCTAAGTGCTATAAGTAATAAGATGATAATAGAACCATGAACATTGTTTATTTGTTATTTACAACAAAATTTAAATTACACATATATAGTTTAAAAGTCCCCCATCATTTGTTAAGAAAACAAAATATTCAATTGAAACAATGCAAATCAAAGCATTGTAAAGATTCTAATATGAAAATACTAAAGGATCCTTATTGTAAAATAATATTGTCTCTTTAAATACAAATTAGGTTTAAATTTTTAAATTTCATCAATTTAATTTTTTTATTAGATAATATATAAAAACATATTCTGTATAGACAAACTTAAAAGGAAAAATTTTGCTCTTTAACGCCAATCTTTAAAATATTTTAGCATTTTTGTGTTAATTTTACATTGTATCATATTTTTTAAGAATATTTTTCCAATTAAAAATCAACATAAACAGATTTTTTTGAATTAAATAAAAAAATGATTTACACTTTCTTATGATATAGACGATTTTATACCAAATTTTTTAAAAAGTTATTTTCATAGCGAGTGAAAGAAATATAAGCTTTAAGTGTTTTTTAGAGGGTCCGAAAATCATTTTTAAAACATACATAAGTTCAATAAACTCTATAAAACACGAAATGCTTGGTCTCGTTTTGTATTAAACCCTATATACTTGTATTATTGATTTTTATTTTTCAAATTTTAAAAATTCTGAATTATAGGAACAAACAACCGCCATGGTCAATTGCACAATCTGTTCTGATTCGTTTAAAACGAAGAAGGGCCTCAAAAGACATATTCGGACAGTCTGCAACTCTGTGGGTCTGTCCAAATCAAATGACGAGAGTTGGGAAACCAACAGAGAACTTAAACCCCATACATCTCCGATTAAGAAGGCTAGAATCACTAAAACGCCTATATCCATCCTCCCTAAGCCATCCTTAACATCAAACCGCGATAAAAAGCCACAGACAGACACCAAAGACGCAAAGAATCGTATTAATCCTTTAGCTCCTTCCGATGGCATACATTCATTTACTGAACCTTCCCTTTTCAGTTCTAATGAATTAGACGAAGTACCTTCAAAGCCATCAGAGTCCCCTGTTAATTTAGTTTTACAAAAAGCGAATCAAGAAGAAGTTACTTTAAATAGCAACAAATCAAATTGTCTCCAACATAACACCAGTTCCCTACTAATCAACAAACAAGTCGATGTGTCCTATATTCCCATAAGATGCAATAGCTGTTTAATTTCTTTTTCTACCAACAATAAATTAATTGAACACTATAATACTATTCATAAAAGTAAAATTAAGAAAAAGACTTCTAAAGTTAAATGTAAAGAAGATTTAAATTTATGGAAGAAAGAACATTTAATTACAGAGAGACAGAACATTATTATTAATTCCAGAAAGGTTAAAAACAACTATGTCAACGAATATTACAAATGTAATTTCAAAGAAGATTCGGCGCGCCCATGTACTGCATTTGTAAACATTTACCCTTCAGAAAAATCTACTACAATAAAGTTTTCATTTGATCACGTACACACTCCTAAATGGGATCAACTTCGACTTAAACCCCATACCAAGCTATACATTGAAAGTCAAATTAGAATGGGAGTCCCTTTACAGATTATTTATGAAAAGACGATTTCTACAGTAACAGAGCAAGTAAATGTCAAATCAGAAACTATCACAATAAATTATTTAAAGTACGTTAAAAGAAATATAGAAAAAGAAAAACAACTGGACGAAAATGACCTAAATAGCTTCATAAAAATAAAGAACCAACTAATCCAAAACAAAGCAATTATAGAAGTTTGTCTCAAAAAAGTCGGCGATACTAACAAAACATTCAATTTGAAAGAAGAAGAATTCGTTTTTGCATATACCACAGCTGAGTTTATAAATAAATATAAATTATTTTGTGGTAAAGGAGTTCTTTTTGATAGCACACACAGCACAAACATGTATTCATTTCCTTTAACTATAGGTTTAATTGTTTCAGACAAATTCAACTGCTTCCCATTTTTATATATTATTAGTAACAGTGAAAGAGAAGATGTACTCAATTTTGCATTTTACAATTTTAAAAACGAATTATTAAAGAATAGTGAAAACAAAGAAAAAGACAATACTACAACAAATGTTCCAAAATATTTTATTTCCGACATATACACTGGATTTTTTAATTCGTGGGAAAACCAAATTTCTAGTAAATCCCAACATATATACTGTGATTTTCACGTTAAAAAATGCTGGCGTAAAAATGTTAAACAATATATTAAAGATACTGACCAACAACAAATTATTTTCGAATATTTAGACAACCTAACTATAGAACAAAACGAAGACAAATTTAATAAAATATTACAAGCTTTTCTAGTATATTCACTTTCAATAAATGCAAATTTTTTCAATTATTTCAACACTTATTATGGCAAGAAAAAAGAAAAATGGGGACTTCCTTTTCGAACAAAATGTCTATTTAATACAAACAATTATGCAGAAAGTTTCTTTAAAAAATTAAAATATCGCTATTTAAAAAAGAAAACCAACAGTAGAATTGACGAACTTTTTTTAAAACTAAATAATATGAATACAATAATATTAAAAGAAGAAATAGTTAAAAATGAATCCCAAAAAAAAGAACACCAAAGCTACCGATGTAAGAAATCTTTGGAAAACCACAAAAACTCTGGAAAACTCAACTCTTCTTTAATTAGTGAAATTTCTTCTAATACATTTACTTAACAAGCCTACACTTTGAGAATAAAAAAGAAATACAGTTCTTATAATCCTAATAAAGTCATTTGCACGAAGTGTTATATTCACTTTGATGAAATAAGTTGCAGTTGTTTGAACTATACTAAAACGAAGTCTATTTGTAAGCATATTCATTTACTGGCTTCATCCGAATTCCTTCCAGAGTTTACTTCGCGATATAATGACTACATAAGTGAGAAACGAAATTCTATTAAAGTAGGTGATTTAAGTCGTTCTACGGAGAAGCGAAGCTTGAATATAGACGAAGGTATTGGTGCCAAATCAGTGGGGGAAGCTAAAAATGTAGGACGTAAGGAAGTTGGTTTGTTGTCGGAATTTGCGGATCTAAATTTAGTAGAAAATGYGTTTAATGATATAAGATGCGCAACATCTAACCTATCTTCAAATTTGGCCATAAGTGAGAAGTTAAATGAAATTAAAGCTCTTATTTCGACTTCTTCTCGTTCCGATTTCCAAACAACGGGCCCAAAGAAAGGCTTCAATAATAGATCCATTACTGTGAAGCAAAGAGAAATTTCCGTTCTAGTTAGCAGTAAAGAAAGTCTTAATTTTAAAAGACTGTCCAAAAAGAGGGGAAGTAAAGTCAAGGGAATCATCAAAAGTTTCAGAATTTGTATGTCTTGCTATTTCATAGATGATGATACAAGTTGTCCAACAATCGATTGGATTGAGTGTCTGAAATGTCGAAAATGGTACCACAAGCATTGTCTTTTGGACCAATTAGAGGAAGTTAATGCAGATTACCATTGCTGTTAGTTCTTTTTTCTAATTAAAGTTATTATATTAATCTCTGAGTGTTGTTTAAGCCATGTCTAACATAAGTAGAAATACAGAGTATAATGATTTTGTTGTAACTAAGGTTTTAGTAGAAATGGCCACATTTCCCATAACGCGAGTCTATGTGTCAAGAGTTTAGTCGTTCGAATGAGAACTTCCCCATTAACAGTCTTTTATGAAGTTCCCAATCGGATTATGTCCGTTGTTGTTTCCTCAAAGTGCCCTTTTATAGATAAGCTTTGTTTAAGTGTGTTGTTGTTATAATTCTTTGCTTGGATTTTACAGGTTTTTTAAAATTTGAAAAATAAAAATCAATAATACAAGTATATAGGGTTTAATACAAAACGAGACCAAGCATTTCGTGTTTTATAGAATTTATTGAACTTATGTATGTTTTAAAAATGATTTTCGGACCTTCTAAAAAACACTTAAAGCTTATATTTCTATCTTTCTGTATATTCATTGCTATTCTTCGGCTTGTATGCTGATTTTGTTAATGTATTTGTATTTAGGGTACTTTTTGAAAGGGTTTTCCTATTAGTYCWTGGGCTCTTTGTGCACGCGTGTAGAAGAAGACGTGTCTGGTTGTATTCTCATAGGCTTTAATTTGAAATTTTTGGAATTGTATAAAACTCTTCTTCTCACAAGGGGCTCACCTGTGGGGGATTCGTGAAGTTCTTTTAATAACTCCGAGTCCGACTTTTTGTTGTCCTTTGGTATTTCGACGTTGTTATATTCAGATTGGTCTGAATGTTGCTTTGTCTTGTTTTGTTCAGAAATTATTATGTAAAGTGCAATAGACCCTATTAAAGTCAAGCCTATCATAAATGCCAATACCACGAATTTGGTTGTTGTATTGGATGGGTTTGTTGCCTTCTCTTCCTTGGGGATGGGTTCCATAAATAAAAAATTTAAAGTTTGAATTGTGAATTGCAAGTAAAATTAAATCTTCTATAGGGGACATTTGCGCAATACAAGCTCCATACTTTCTTTGAGACACACATCAATGAATATAAAGGCTAACATAATGAATGTGCTGCTTCCTGAAGTTAAACACTTTAAAAGTCAATTCTGTGAGTACTCTTGTCGAAAGTAAAGCTTTACACTCTTTACAGAGTTAAGAGAGAGTAGACAAACTTCATTACACTGTGTACGCCCGAGCTAGAGCAAGTTCAGAAACCCCGAGCCTCATGCTTACACAATCAACTTTGTAAATTCTTCAATAACATTATAAGTATACATTCTTTTTGAATTAGTATAAATATTTTGTAGGAAGCTCTACAAACCAAAGCAGATAAATTGGTCCGTTATATTGTCATTTGGAGCTCTGTGGAACTACGGAGTTTTAATTAGAAATTTTAAATTTTAAATTTAAAAATCGAAATGCGAACCATTCAATCAGGAAGAATGCTACAAACAAATATATTACTTATATTGTGTATAATTCTTCAAACAGTTACTTGCACTAATAACAGTTCGAACAATACAGACTTAGACGATGTTGATGGAATATTTTCCAGAAAAGGTTCTAAAAAGAATACACCAACTAAAAAAGAGGTTAAACAAGAAACACCACACTCTCCGGGGTTTATTTTTAAGCCTGCGTTTCAACACGTGACCACAGAAAGCAAACAAGCCCCACTTGCGCAGGAAGAAGAAGATTTGACTTTGGGATCTAAAGAAATTGTAAGCCAAAAAAGCAGAATTGAATCAGTTTCGCAGTCTGTTTCACATTCTGTTTCAAACAGTGTTAAATCAGAAGTCAAAGAACCGGATAATGACAATAAAAGATTGAAACTGGTGTTTGGGATTATGGCTATAGCTATAGGCTAATTGGTTTTGGCGTATGGAATTGTGTTGATGGTGTTGACACAAAAGAAAAGTGTTTTTAAACAATAAATTGTAAAAAACTGGAATTTATTATGAAATCGAATGATATAAATAAATAAATACAGTAAATTATAAGAAATGATCTGATATAATATATATTTGTTTGTAACCATAATGAGTACACCATGTCTAGTTTGTATTCATTTAGTGTTAAATAGCCAGAATCAGTGAAATTCAACATAATAAAACGTACTTTAATGTAATTTAAAGACTTAAACCATTCCACTTTACATACGTCCCATTTTAGATCTTCAAAATTCAATATTAGAGAGTAAAATTGTAAAACAATTCTATTTACTTTATCAAATACCACAAATTAGCCATCGAAATTCCCTGTGCATCCATTCTATCTCTTTTAATTCCAAATGAAAATACGATTGTTTCATTTTTTGAGTTTATGCACTCACATTCGTAGTATATCTTTCCTTTGTTAATTTCAAATTCCTGAATTCTCAATAATGCAACCGGTTCATACAAAGCTAAGGCATATGGTCTGTTATAATAAGGGTTCGTTATATATGCAATAACAATGTGGTCTTTGGACTTTTCTAGCAGTTCTTTTATCGATTTTACTTTTGTTACAATTTTAAATTTTATTTTTTCAATGCAATGAAAGTACAAAGAGTAGATCCCGGCCTGTACCCACAATAAGTCCCTTCTCATTACACCGAACAAACACACTCCTAATCTCGACATTTTAACCAACGTGCCAGAAATAGACAAACTTGCTGTGTTGTAATTTGTAAGATTTGGTAACAAGTCGTTTATTTTCACTCTTTTGTTCCATTTTAACAAACTGTAAAGACGAAGAGCAATTATACACATCCTGAATGAATGGGAGAATGAAAGGGGAACGTTGGAATTCTTCAAAGAAACATCTTCTTCAGAGTACTTGAATATAGGCCTCTTGTACTTTAACTGGTCAGTTTGTAGAGCAATGGTACATATTAAAAGCAAAGAAATAAGCAAAGTTTTCATTCTACAGTTTATAAGTAAAGAGTGGATTAATACTATACAGAAATAAACTCAATATGGAAATAGAATGCGACGAGTTCTTATACAGAATTAAAGTATTCAATAAACATACATATAGAATTTTAAAGAAATAATGCTATACACACAAATAGCGACTACTTACATTTATTTAGCTACTTAGCTTATTTAATGTTTGGTAGGAACTTCTAACAATATATTCTTTTATGTTACACAAAAATACAACACGAGAAGGTAAAGCGTGTTTATAAGTCTTTAAAAGATGAATTTAATAATTATATTTTAAAGTACACAAAAGATAAACTTCTAAACTACTTAAAATCATTTAGTTTACACTTTAAAAGTCAATTCTACAATTGTTTATCAAAAGAAACATTTTATTAAACACAAACAAGTTCTATAAAAGATATAACTTGTACGTAACATTACTTCTAAAACACAAAGAGCACAAAGTTAACTTCAAACTTTTTTATATTTATATATTTTCACAACACCAAATATCTTATTACAAAGAAAGAACTCAAACCTACTTTAATTTATCTTCACAATGAAAACAATTCTATTTTACTCAATTTATTTTCTTTATACAAATTCAATCGATAAAAGACTAATAAGTACCAAATACCAAGACGCAACACCTTCTACTAAATCTTACATGAAAATAAACTACGTATGGTTAATGCAGAGTTTGGGAGACATTGCTAAATACATAAACAAAGTAGAAGGTTACTTCACACCGATAAACTCTTTAGAAAACAAAAAGAGGAACGAAGTGCTCGTGCAAATTCAAGCAATAAGAGCCGTACTAAAAGAATTAAAGACTTTTGTAAATCCAACTGATGCAAAGCTGCCTCCCTTGTCCAAAGCTAAGGTACTAACAAATGAAAATTTATCTAACAATCCAACTCGTAACACAAGTCCCCTATTAAGAAGTCCAAGGAAAAAACAATCATCAAATAAAACCCGCAGTTTTTTAAGCGGAACTGTTACGCCACTTCATAACGCAGACCGCGAAAGCAGCCCAGAAACAAACAAATTAAACGACACAACAATAACGTACAAAAGTGACATTCCAAAATTAAAATTCAATAGAATTCAAATTCAAACTTTAACAAACAAAATAGAAAACATCGAAAGACATAATCATTACCTTAAAAAGAAAAAGAAATATTATAAAACGTTTGATGAACAGTGGAAAAATGGATACCCACAATTCAAACAACATTTACTTGAAGTTTATTGTAAATTGAATGGAATTGTAAATAATGGAGGAATTGAATTGACTTTTAAAAAATTGAATAGAGAGAAAATATATGTTGTTTTACAGTCGTTGTTTACAAGACTTATGACATTATGGAAAATGAAGCGTAAATAAATACAATGTAAAAGATTAAAAGTGTAAATGAAGTTTTATATATTTTATATTCATATTTCTTTTAAAATATAATTCGTACCTTTAATTTACTGTATTCAATTCTATTAGAACAAGTAAACATTTATCTGTTTTTAGAAAAAATATAAAAAAATTTATTCATTTGATGCACCAGACGAAAATAATAATAGATCCTTTATAAACGATAATTTAGAAAACTCGTTATAAAAATAGTATAGTTTTCACTAATGTTTTAAAGTCTTGTTGTAGATTATAGATAGTACAATAAGCTTAATTTAAACAATTAACAATGAATTCTTTAAAAATCATTTATTTATAGACAATTTTGTTTTATCGTATTATTAATCCTTGCAACCATCCCTGAAACCGATTCTTTAACACCACCCATTCTTGTATTTAAATCTTCAGCAATATTTTCAATTTCCTTTTCCATATCTTTGAAATATTTCTTTATTTTATCGAATTCTTTTGTCAAGTTACTTTTCTTTCTTTTCTGTTTTTTCTTTCTATCTCTTCTTCTCAATTCATTATTCTTTTTAGAAATCTTTTTGTTAATTTTTTCGTTTTTAACAAATTTATAAACGTCTTTTATTTCCTTTTTCTCTAAAACAGAATCTATATTCTTTACTTTGGTTAGCATTCTTCTCTTATGATTATAAACTGTTTTGTTTAACCTTTTCTCTTTATTTTTTGCTTCCTTCTTAAATAAATTTAGTAACTTATAATGACCAGGCGTATGAATATTATATTCTATAAACTGTGTGTATAAATTCCTTTTTTTGGTAAAAAGCTCACAGTATTCTTTGTATTTCTGTTTTACACTCGTGGATTCTTTGTCTCTGTAAATGCTGAATTGATCATCGTTAATAGTTTTATCTATTTTGTGCTTTAAATTATTTTCAATCTGAGAATCGAATGAGATTATGCTGAGCTCGTCTTGGCTGATGGAAGCTTTTATGCGTTCTATGGATTTAATAGAACCATTAAAAGAGTTTAAAATGTCAGAAATGTTCTTTTTGAAGCTTTCTGTAATGGCTGAAGCACGTATTAAAGATAAGTTTTCGGAATTGTCAGCTAGACTCTTTGGAATGTTAAGTTGTTGGTAAGAATCTTCGTAATTGAGTGTATATTGAAAATTATTCGTAGTGATTATGTTATCTGCATCACGTATAGTGTTTTGTGATTCTTTTGAAATATTATGTGAATTTAACTTTTTAAATTTAGAGTTGTGTGGTTTTGAAGTAGTAGGAGGAAATATCTCACTTAACATCCCATTATATAGATTATATGTGTCCTCAGAAACATTGTCTACCCGTGTGTTATCAGAGCATGTTCTTTCTGGGTAGTTTGTCATTTGATGATCAAGCTCTTTCCAATCATCATTAAAATCCTCTGAACAATCTAATTCGTTGCTTATATAATCATTGCACATAGTAGGACTTTTGAAAAACATATCCGTATCAAATACTTCTCTATTTTCAAACGACGCATTCAATATTGTCCTTTGTAAGTTTAACAACACAAGTAACTTGAGTATTGAAAAGTGATTAACAAGAAAATGCATTTTAATTTCTATATGTATTACAAATTTTTAAATAAAATTATTAAATCATTAGTATGGAATTAAAACAAAGAAATGTTGTAGTAAATTATAATTTGAAGTTTAACTATTTTATTAAAAAGGCAAAATTAAGTTTATTTTATTTGATCTAACATTAATTTATCCAATTAATAGTAAATATCAAATTAATTCATTTATTGTTATTTTACTTTCGTATTTAATTATCAACTAACTTTCAAACAATTCTTTTAATTTAATTCCTTTAATTTTATAACCATCCTTAAACGTGAAACAATTCGACCCTTCGCTTATTACCAACCCATCTTTGTTAGGAATCTCATCAAATTCTATCATCATTTCTTTTTCTTTTGCTTCTTTTTTGTTTATTTCTTTGTCTTTTTTATTAGCGCCAACTATAATGTACTGTTCATCTTCATCTTCAAATTCTTGTGTTTGTAAACTTTCAAAGATTAGCCCTTCGTAATAAGCAATAGTTTTCGCTGGATCTATAGTTGTTCTTTTTGTAGTTTTATACGTTAGCCAATCTTCCTTCGTAAGCTCCAAATTCGTTGGTAAAGAGGCTATAAACCCGTCCAGGGATTCTTCTATTATTCTGAGCATTTCTCTCTTTTGTTTAATTCCTAAAAGATAAAGCTTTTCAAACGTTTCGGACTTTTTAACGGAAATGTTCTTCAAATCATACCTCCAAAGACTTGTTAGTTTTCTTAATTGTGATTCGAGAATCTTCGCGTATTCGTTGAACCGCGGAGAGTCACTCCCTTTTTTGTCTAAATCTTCGATATAATGTGGGATCCTGTGGGTTATTGAGAAGTTCTCAGAAAGGCCAAATCCAAAAGTTCTTAAATCAGATGCTTGACTGAATGGAAATAAGTTGACAATCGAACTGTAATTATATGTGTAGTCAGCATATATGGTATTGGAAAGCAGACAGTTCTTATGTATTAGGTAGGAAAGTGCTGAAAGTTTAATTTCGAGATTTGAGACAGGAAAATTTTCAAAAATGAGATTATTCTCAAATTTAGCACTGTTTAGTCGTGGGTAGTTAGTTGCGGTTATAGAGTTGTATAAATCGTGTATAAATGTTTGTACGGAATCTTGGTTGGATGTAGTGTGATATAGTGCGAGTTTGGAAAGTTTGATGTCTGAGAAGGGTTCGGTGGACTCTTTTTGTTGATAATCAATTTGGCCGTATAAATAAAGACCATCGGAGAGTGCTGAGTTGTTGTAATGACAAATGAAGTGTGTTTCACAATGGGATGTCGCTAGACAAAAAGAAATGTAAATAAACAAACGAATTTTAACTGACATTTGAAAATTTTTAGAATTTAAATTCGAATTCAAATTTAAATATAAAATTATTTTAAAAATGCGTTGCTAGAATATATCACACAATATATATTTTTGGTGTCGTACTTAGAATCACGACTTAGAGGTGTTCATAAAAATGGGGTTTGATGGTTTAAATTCACATACCTTTTCCAAATTCAAATTCAAATTTAAAAATAAGGAAACTTTATTTTCCACTCCAAATTTATTATTTTATACCTCTTTATATTTAATAACATTTGGTTGGCATAGTTAGAATGTTATTTTGTTGACTTTGTAGGTATCGTTTTACAAAATATAGCCATGTATTGGGATTTTGTGCAATTATAAAAAATAAAAAAATTGGAAATTTATTTAGTAATTCGCTTTATGCAAACAGAGCGTATAATGTTGGTTAAATGTTTCGATACAGCCGAGGTTTGTTTTAGCCTGTACAATATTGTAAACATATATTTCAAAAATTAAAATTTGCGGATAAATTGGTCGTTGAATTAAAATATGAAAGAGAGAAAAGATCATAACATGCCTTTGGAAAAGCTTGTCGATTAATAATTTTCAATTCAAAAACATTACCAAAGTTTGTCAAAAAGAATGGTACATACGTACAGAATCCTAAGAAGCGCATATTTGCTGTATACAGAACACTTCATTATATGTGTGAGTTTGGTAGAACAAAACTTTCTTCAATTAGAAAGTTAAAAAAAACAACCGGGGTTTCGAAAAAGAATGATTTTCCTTATCACGTTAAACTTGAGTTCAAAAACGGCAAACTTGTTATATCTTCATTTAACTTTACTCATAATCATGATAAAGAGCTGTTTTATAAGAAACCAAATTTACCACTAAATGTCCTAAACCAGGCCAACACAATTGCCAAATACAAAGGGAAGATGAATATTCTAACAAGAGAAATTAATTCAAAATTAGACTGTTTCTACTCTACAAGCGACCTAAACAAAGCACTTAACAAATTTTACAGGAAACAACATTTTGATTTTTTTTGTTTAATTAGTTTATAAATCATTAAATGGATAGATATTGGCATAATAATATTCAATTGAACTCTTTTGTGGAATTTATATATATGCTATATTATATCTATGTTTATTTTATATTTTCAAATGTTAAATTTTTTCGAATGTTACAAATGCCCAAAGTTCTTTAAAACAGAAAAGGGACTTAATATACACACTTCTAGGGTTCACCTTATACTTGATAACTTAATATACTCATGCTCAGAATGTGAAAAGACCTACAAATCGTCCGATAGCCTCCACAACCATATAAGACTTTCACATAATAAGACAGATACACCACAGACATGTTACAAATGTGATCAGTGCAATGGTGAATTTTTTACAAACAGGAACGAATTTCTAGATCATTTATTAATAAAACATGGAAAAACTCATTCTTTAACAACCCTGTACTTTCCAAACAAAAAAGAATGTGAAAAATACTTAAGTTCCTTACTTTACACCGAGACATCTAGCTTTTCCAAGCCTACTGGTACAAAGTCTCTAAATTGTAAAAACGTAACATATTACATCTGCACCCAATCCACAGACAATTGTAAATGCCTTTCTTACGTTAAATTTATTGATTATAAAAACTCAAAATTTAAATTAGAGTTTCTTCTCATTCATAATCATAAGTTAAATATAGACAAGGTAAAGTTAGCCCCTAAGACTAAAGAAGAAATTATCTGTAAGATAAAAGATGGTATATCTATCAAAACTATATATAATAATATAGTTGAAAATATAGATGAAACTAGGATTGGGAAAACTATGATGATAACAATGGAGTATCTCCGTTATCTTAACTACAGGTACAAGAGCCCAGGTCTGTGTACTCTTGAAGATATAACCAGTTTAAAGTTTATAATACACACGCTGACTGAGCAACAAAAAATTAAATTCTCAATTCTCAAAATACCAGGGACACAAATTGACGGGTACCCAGAGTTTGACAACAACTTTTTTTTCGCATTCACTACAAATGCGCAATACGAATGCCTCAAAGACTCCGATGTGTCAGTCATTATGGCTGACAGTACTTTCGGTACAAACAACTATAATTTCCCCCTTATAGTATTCGGAACACTAGATAAAAAACAACGTTATGTTCCGTTCTTATATATTGTTACAAATAAGGAAAATACACAAGTTGTTAGCTATATTTTAAAAATATGGAAATTAAAATTAAATTTTAATTTAAAACCAAAGTTCTTAATGAGTGACTTAGCGCCTGTATTTAATAATGCATGGAAGGAAAGTATTAACAAAGACCACCAATGGCTATTCTGCCAATGGCATTTTAAGAAAGCTATCAAACGTCAATTGGTGAGGAAAGTGAAATCTGATGAGGATCGATACCTAATCGAAAAACAATTTGAACTATTGACAAAGATTTCTGAAGAAAAACTATTCCAAAAGCGACTAAGAATCTTTCTCAACCTTTGTAAAAGAATCGAATCTGGATTTTACGATTATTTTAAAGACCTATATACTGCCGATACATCATTATGGTCATTATATGGACGTACATACTCAATAGTGAACACTAACATGTTCACAGAAGCATTTTTTGGCATGTTAAAACGGAGATTTTTATGCGAAAACACAAAAAACAGAATCGACTTTTTGTTTAATACACTAATTCAGTTAGACAAACATTATATG
>JASNJN010000064.1:0-23443 GCA_030180075.1 Mikrocytos mackini | reverse complement strand
ATGCTTGAAGTGACCACCCAATCCTCAACGAACAAACCCAATAGGTTAGTAGCCATTCTGCGGGCACTCATGCCCCTCTGGAGGACGTATATAACGAACTTCAAGGGCGAGAGTGAGCAGATAAACATTAAAAGAGGGATATTCCAGGGAGACAAAATGTCCCCGACCCTCTTTTGTGTGGCACTAACTGTGTTGAGAGCAAACCAAGACAACGCGATGAAAATATCAACGCTGGTCGATGAAGTCACTGTGGACAAAATATGTTACATGGATGACATCAAACTGTTTGGCTCGTCACTACACCGACTAGGCCAAAAGGTTAGCGAAATACGCAAACTGGCTAAACTAGTCGGCTTGTTCATTAACAATGCCAAGAGCGGTATTGTTACGAACAAAACTGAGGAAGAGAAAAACTCCACCCAGGGTGTTAGTGATTTCCCTATGGTGACTGAAACCCATGAGTACAAATACCTTGGGTTCAAGCAGCACTGGAACAACACAATGACTACCAAAGACGCAGTGATGAAAGAGGCGAAGGCGAGAATTAAAAAGATCGTCTTCTCACCTCTGACACTCATCAACGTAGTCAATATGGGAAAACCCATGTTGGTGTATGCTGCCCCTCTGATCAGATTCGTAGGCCAATGTCTACGATTCACGGACACCGAACTGGAGGATCTTACAAGATTCGCTAGAGTCCAGGTCAAGAGGGCCAACAGGATCCCATGGAAGATCTCAAACGGGAGAGTCCATGCCAGGCCAGAGGTAGGTGGTTTTGGATTGCCAAACTTCAAACACGAATACTGGCTAGAAACACTAGCAGTCTCCAAGTACCTTAAAGCGTGCAAATTGGACGAAGTGTCAAGTGAAGGCAATAGCCGTTTCATCAGGGGCAGTCTCGCTGAAAACATTGTGAGAGTCCAGGAGTGGTTAATCAAGCGTCGACCAGAGATGAAGGCAACAAGGGTGGATATAGTGGGTCGTATCCAGCAAGAAGCTGAAAGAATTCAGCAATTTACTGGACGAAACACATCCATGTTGCGTGTCGATGAGGATAGAACACCAACACCTTTTAAAGTGGAATGCAACAAAGCTCCCATCTGGCTTTAACAGAGCCAGAATGAGAGATTTTGTGAACCACCAGCTCACCCACATCTGGCTTAAACAACCAGGTCTATTCTCATAACGATTGCAAGAAAATCTTGCAGTTACAGGACGGAAAAAGAGATATCCGGACATGGGCAAAAGTCATAAACCGGGACCTCTCCAACCTATGTCGGAAGTGTCATTCCACATGGGAAACTTTCGGACATGTTTTGGGAGCATGTACGAAAATCCCCTTCGCTCTCCTAAAGTCTCGTCACGATGGAGTCGTTTTGCAGATAGCAAACGAAGTCATCAGAAGACGAGGCCTAGGAGACAAACTCAAGCTATCAGATATGGGTAGGAGAATCGAGAAAAACTCGGACTCCTTCCAACTGGTGCCAGACCAAAGGCTATGGGTTGAAGGTATGGAGGACAAGCCACATTTCCTCCTTCCAGATATCATAGCAATAGACCATGCATCCAGGCGGGTAGAACTGCTAGAAGTAGCAGTCCCCGCCGAGGATTTGATCAAATCTCGGGAAGAAGAGAAGTCCGGGAAATACCTGGATCTCATCCCTGTCCTTCGAAACCAGTACCCTGGTTTCGAAGTGAAGGTGAGAGCCTTCATAATTGGACAACTAGGAGTAATTTCCAAACGCTCTACCCAAAGTCTTATACACTTTTTAAAGAGGTCCTGCAAACAGCAGGTAACCTCCTGGACCAATAAACCCAAGCGGATCCGCACAATCAACCACCTCGTTGGGAAAATCCAAAACGTGGGGTTGAAAGGATCCTTGGTGATCTACAGCTGGCTGAGGGGGCCAGCTGAGATCGTATCATGCTGAAGTGGCATATGACGAAGATAAAGAATACTATCATATTAATTAATTAATTCTGTATCTTTTAAAAAAAAATTATACCATTCTTAGTATAAATGTTTCACGTTTAAAAATGATATTTTCATTAATTACGATATTTCGCGATTTGTTAAAAACCTTTGCCGATTTTCGGATCTTCTTCCGTCCGAACCCGATCCAATCTAGTCGTACATACAATGGCCAATAATTGCCAGCATGAAAATAATGCCAACTTAACTGCTACAAACATAAAATATGCATTCCGACCATTCTAAAAACGTATTTAATATTTAAATATAATATTCGTGGCTTTATAGTATATTTCAATGTAAATTTGAACCCAATATTAAAATTACATGATAGGTTTTATCAAGAATTTTTTTTTCATCCGAACCCATCTTGATGCTCAATTGAAAAATGCCACAAAATTGAAAATTATTCCAAATTTGCGTTTTGATTGTCCCAGAAAATAACCATGCTCAGAAAAAATTTTTTGAAAAAAGTGAATTATTTTTCAGACGATAATTTTATGGGAAAATATTACCTAAAAATTTTTTAATAACCCAACAACATTTTTTTATTGCCCAAAACACGTTTTATCATGTTTGAATTTTTTTATTTTGGCCAAAAAGTCACACCAAAAATTTTTCTAAATGAGCCCGAAAATTTTTATATTATTTTTTTAGAGCGTGGTAAGAGCATGATCTCAATGCAAATGCATTTAAAAAAAAAATCTAAACAAATTCGCTATATTGATACCAGGGTTCGGCAAATTCGGGATGTCGTAAAACGCAGAATAATCCACGAAATCAGGGAAAATCTTTTGGAATCTGTATTTTTGTATTTTCGAAAAATATTCAAACACTTTCTTCGTTGGTCGATGTGAAGTTGTTTTCCAATAATTATATAATCTTAAACATATGTGAAAGGGATATTGACGAATAATAACTAAACAAGAAATATTTTAATAATTTAACGATTTTCATTTGGATTATTTGTGTTTTTTGGAAAAAGTTTCATTTATCTTCCATAAAACCTTTATTTAATATCTCGAAACAACCCATATTCATGCCAAGACATCATAAATTAGGCCCACTTTTAGACGAGTTTGGGATACATAGAAATTAATTTTATATTTTAATGTATTTTACACCATAATTTTCAAAAATTATGTGGTTCAGATATCTAATATATGAGGACTTTGAAACTTATTTTATGTAGAAAGCTCATATCATCAACGTATGTCATTTTTGAACATTTTGCGCAACAACGTTAAATTTTTTTGTATTTTGCTACTCATGAAATTTTTGAAAAAAAAAATTGAAAATATTTTCTGTTCCTCAAAACAATGTCTACTTTTCATTTTGTTTAGAAATTTTTCTTTTAAAAAATTTAACCGCTAAAACAAAAGACGGAACAAACCATGGAATTTTCCGAACCCTGATTGATACATCAAGAATAGGTGTTTAATACATCGTCATTTAATTTTAAATATTAAATTGATCATAATATTTTCAAATTTTTAAAAAGTTTCTTTTTGTAGATTTTTTGAAAATACATGCGCTAAAAAATTCTCAAAAATTTTTGTGCTTTTGAACTTTAACTTTTTTGAAAATTTTCCGATGCACCCCCTTAAAATTTCCCAAAAAAATTTATTTCATGTTCGAGAAATTTTTTAGAATAAAAATTTTAGAAATATTTTCCCATAAAATTATTGCCTGAAAATAATTCGTTTTTTTTTTCAAAATAATTTTTTTCTGAACATGGTTATTTTCTGGGACAATCAAAACGTCAAATTTGGGACATTTTCAATTTTGTGGCATTTTTCAATTCAACACGACTTGGTTGGGTTGGGCTCGGTTATTGAAAATGCCAAAATTATCATCTCTAGTTGAAACCATGCCCTGTCCAAAGCGCTTTATCCGCATACTAAATCAACTCTGTCTATATTGACATACTACCTCCTCCATAGTTAATAATATGTCCTATCAGAACTTTCGCACTTCTTCAAATCTCTCAGATAGAATTTTTTAAACCCCTTTACTCGATCATTTAGATTTGGGGAATAAGAAGTCATTTTTGATAGAGGATACCCTTCTTCTTTAAAACCTTTCAATTTAATCCGATATAAACTGCGTGTCGCTAGTCACTCACCATTTCCCCAGGTGGGCCCGGTATAGAATACACTCGTCAAGCGTTTTTCTAGTTCAACCAACTTCGCTTATATAGCAACAAACTTCGTTATATCCGAACAAAAATTCAGGTATACTCAATTACGTTATTTATTAAAAAAGTTTTGATACTAACCAAGAACGTATGCGTTTAATATGCATTTTCATAATTTCGTAATATTAAAAAAATTTCAAAGGTAAAAAATTCTATTTCAAACTTCGTTGAAATTATACTATCCCGTTGTAAGCGGTAATTTGTTATAGCGAAATAAAATGATAGAGAAAAGCTGGTATAATTTTAAAAACTTCGTTATATCCGGAGACGATTTTTTTTTATTTTAAGAAGATAAAGAAATTAATAGAATAATATTGTTGAATTTTAAATTTTCAAAAAAAATCCCAACATTCCTCCTGGTTTAGTAACGCACAGTATGACTGCGGAAAGATCAGGGCGGGTTGTTGGGTCGGAGAAACCTCCGTATTATGGCTGCCATAGTAAACTACTGTGCAGGGGCCAATTTCTAATGTTCCCATGTAGGCAACAACCAGCTGAAGGGAACAAGGAATAAAGGGCCCGAAACCACCAAATATGAGTGGCATGCCAAAACCGTCCTGTCTCGGGTAACACAGCTAATGCTATATACAGAGCAGGGTACACGGTACTGTCATGGTCGTAAACCCGAGTTAGGTACCCATATGGGTAGTAAGTATTTGACCACGACGGAATAAGTGCAATAAACGCCCTCTTCCTATAATTGTTATGTTTTATAAATAATAAATCGAATTAACAACCCAGTTTAATGTATAAGCCGGTACATATAACAACGCTATGTTTACATTGGTGTATGTGCCGCCCCAGTTAACAAACTCATTGATAAAGGTAAAATATACCTGTCCATTTTCAAAAATGTTTTGTAAGACCAATAAAATTTATTTTGCAAACGTAAGATGTTTTTGAAAGTGTTTATGAGTAATACGAAAAGGCTAAGCAAATAGCGGTGCCTGTAGTTTTGAAAACTGAAAATAATGTTTTCGAAATTTTAAATTTTGAACAAAGCCCATGCTCTCATATGCAGTATAGGCTTGTTCACAGTTATTCCTTTTCACAGCACTGTTCACTATCTGGAGGTCCGAAGTAAAAAGACAGGTTTCTTACCTATACTCTTTAAATGGAAGTTCTGGAAAGCATGACTTAAAACAAAGACCAAAAGCTTCACTCAAATAGGAACATAAACCAACAGCCTAGAAACTTCTTAAAACACGGATTCCAAGCCTACAACATAAAAGAGCGACGTGTAGATCTTTAATGCCACTCTCTAACCTTCTTAAAGAACATAGAAATACATATGCCATTAAGAAAGACCAAGAAAGGTGGAACAACATAAAGTAACTTTGGTGTCTAAATGGTGGAGGCGAGAAAAAGCTTGGGGAAGATAAGAAGGGAATTTAGGAAATGATTGGGAATAACAAAATGGACGAGTGGATACTTTAATTAATTTTAATAAATAGCAATAAAATATGTTGCGAATTAATTTAAAATTCAAAGAAATCTTTGTCTTTTAAATATTGCTTGGTATGTTTGTATAAGTAACAAGTCTAGTACACATGATATCAATGTGGAAATATTTGCGAAAATATAAACAAATACCAGATTTTTAAATTAATATTTATAAATAATAAATTTTAGTTTAAAGATTATGCATGTACAATTTCATAAAGAAATTGTTGTAAAATAAATTAATCCCTAAACCAAAAAGGGCATATTTTAATATGGGTACAAGCATATAACATAAGTTTGTCATATTAATAATGCAATAAGTATTAGGGATTTTTACTTTTACATGTATTTTGACAAACGGTCAAAATTTATGCTTGCAAATTGTATGTATTCTTTAAATTATTTATAAAATAGTTTACAAGGTCCATTTTGAACTGGGAAATTGGGTCAGGAGGACAGCGTAGTATGAAGATAAAGGAAACTATCATATTAATTAATTATTTCTTTATCTTCTTTATTAAAAAAAAAGAATAATATTTCCTATCTTCGTCATATGCCGCTTCAGCATGATACGATCTTAGTTAGCCCCCTCAGCCAGCTGTAGATCACCAAGGATCTTTTCAACCCCACGTTTTGGATTTTCCCAACGAGGTGGTTGATTGTGCGGATCCGCTTGGGTTTATTTGCCCAGATATCCGGAGACGATTGTATTACTATAAGTTTATAATTTATTGACAATATTCTTGGGCCAATCAGATATTTTACCTAATTTATATCAAAAGGATTACAAATTTTTAAACAATTAAAGAGATTACCACAAAAATTTTTTAGATGCATTATTTTTGGCCAGTTTTGTCTCTGAAGTTCATTAAAAATACATCGATTTTATACACCATTTTGATATTTAAAGCCTTTTAAAAGTCGCAAATATTCTTATAAAATTACCAATATTGCAAAATAAAGCAAAATTCAATACAAATTCAATTATTTATTTTTTCATTTATAAATGTAATAATAATCAAAATTCCCATAAACGACAATCCTATGATAATAAATATTTCCGTAGGATAAAATTTTTTCCTTTTCTCGTCGTTTTTATATTTAACTTTTGCTCTATTATGATCATCAAAAAGTCCTTCTTCATTTTCTTTCCATATTTCATCGAAATTTTTTTTAATAGCATTTGTATCCTTATCATCCAAACTATTTTCATCAATAGAAATATTTCCACTGTCTCTATTTCTATTATTGTAAAGAATAATTGGTATAGTTATAGTATGAGCACTACTATATTTAGAATCAACATTTATATTAATATTATCTTTGTACTCACTATAAATAAGGTTAGTTATTAAATAAGATTTCCCACATAGATTATTTCTGTACATAGCATCAACAGTTGGTACTAACATTATTGAAGTGGTAAGACTTTTAACATATTCCGGGTTCATATTTTCATTTCCAAATGTAACACTGGGCAATCTTTGCGTTAACTCTTTTACAATAAAGTCACTTTGCAATGTGTTTTTAACTTTGTAAATTATATTGTTTACTAATTGTTTAGTTTTTAATTGGTAAAAGTTTGCTGTGTTGTTTTTTGTAGTGGGAGTGTCTGGGATGGCGTTTAGGTCGAATAGTGTATTGTACTCTGTCTCGGCGATGTTTGTGTGGTCGTTTAATGTAACGCTCAACAAAAGATTGAACTTAATGAAATCGTCGAACTTAATGAGAGCTTTGTCGTTCTCTA
The DNA here is from genome assembly GCA_030180075.1 of Mikrocytos mackini. Classification (NCBI taxonomy): domain Eukaryota; phylum Endomyxa; class Ascetosporea; order Mikrocytida; family Mikrocytiidae; genus Mikrocytos; species Mikrocytos mackini. Next base: position 16,084 of record JASNJN010000064.1, on the reverse strand, counting down.
TATTGATAAGTACGAAGTTTAGGTACCTGCCATTGTTCTCACAGTTGCTGTTGTTTACTTCGAATGTAGTGAGTAAAACACCTTTGATTGTACCGAAGCCTTGGGTGTAGTGATGTTGGAGTGAGTATGTGAAGAAGATGAAAAGTTTGAATAACATTTGAGTTTGAATTTAAAATTTTCTTAAAATTTTAAACGGCACTGTTACACTTTTACTGGCTTTAATGCAACGAATAATGCTGTGCGGGTTTAATTGTGACTTCTTTTCTTACTAGAGTAAATTACTTCCATTTTAGCAAGAAAATAACTAATCCTAACTAAATTGACAAACTGAAAAAAACAAATCATGTAAATAGTTCTTTATTTCCCAAGTGCGGACTATACGGTGTCTCAACGCCCTTTTACTCCGCCCAGTAGGTTACCAAGTCCATAAGAAGCTATGTGCGAAGATAGGTATGCAAATATTCAAGTTGTGAAATTTGAAACCACCTGTGTATCATTAACACAATCAACGTTCACCTACATCCATTTATTCTTAGTCCAACACACACGATAAACCACAAGCACCAACAAAATTCTCCTCTTTCAAACTTTCCTTCAATCCGAAAACAAAATCAAAAAATAACTCCAAACATTTAAAAGCACCAAACTCTTTAAAACTGTCCAACAGCACCGCACGTATTTAAAATCTTTCTTTTTACCCCCAAGTAACCAAAGCGCTTTATTTCCAAAGCCCACAGAACCCCCCACTTACAACAATACAACACAATTACACTTAAGCAATAGTTACAACAGTACGCACACAATCAAAATTTATTACACGCTTAGTTTTGTTTAAAATTTAATTAAACTTGAATTCGGAAATAAAAGTAAAAAATAAAATGATAAAGAAATTACTTGCAGTCTCAATCTTTGTCCACCTCGCACTTTCCAAGTGGTGGGTAGACAAGAATAAAGCAACGCACATCGCCAAGCAGATATCTAGTGACAACATGATAAAGGCGTACTTAACCATTGCCGATAAACCCACTGAGGATGACGCGCCAGTGTTGGTGCACACTGCAGTGCTCCACTTGATTTACTCGACTCCCTTGGTAAACAAAACGTCTGCCAAATGGGAAGTCGTAACTTGGAATAATAGAACTTTCCTTTTCACTATGGAAATTCCAAAAGAAGGAATAGTTTCAATGAACACGCACATTACAGACGCAGACTACAAGAAGTTTGTTCTGCTTGAAAAGAAAGAAGAAGAAGAGAAAGAGAAAGAGTCTACGGACTTAGTTGCTCGCGCTGAAGGCGACGAAGTGACTACACAAGAGGAAAAGGGAATAACTAAGGAGGAAAGAGATAAGTTTTTGAATAGCTTGGTAGACAATACAGACGGGTCTTTGTTAAGGTACCAAGAGAGCAACGTCAAAGGTTCGTTTAAGCTGGAAGATGAAGACGAGGATGACAACTGTCAGTTCGCTAAATATATCTTTAACAATGGTACTAACTTTGTACACCTCCCGGTGCTATACTGTGACTTGTATAGAGTTGCCGAGGATGATGCTAAGAGGCATGAGGAAGCTAAGAAAGCGCTAAAGGGATATAAGGCTGACCCAAGCAACGCCATTGTGATTCCTAATATGTCTACTGAATTGATTACTTTAGTTTACACTCGGGTTAAAGAGGAGATTGACAGACAAACAGCGGAAAAGGCTAAGACAATGGGTGTTGATACAACCGAGGCCTCTTCAAGCGAAGACACAAGCACTGAGAAAACTTCAAGCAAAGACACATCAAGCAGTAGTAGTACAAGCGGAACAACTAGCACTAGTAGTACAAGTGGAACAACTAGCAGTAGCAGTACAAGCGGAACAACTAGCAGTAGCAGTAGTTCAAGCGACAGTTCTAGCAGCAGCAGTAGTTCAAGTGACAGTTCTAGTAGCAGCAGCAGTTCAAGCGACAGTTCTAGCAGCAGTAGCTCCACTGATAAGAAAGAAGCTTCAAAGTGGTACAAGTCAGGTTGGTTCATTGCATTGTTAGTAATCTTTGTTGTACTTGTGATTACAGGTATAGTATTGACTGTGCTGATGGTTGGAAACAAAGATAAAACTTTGGATTACACGAGTTAAATTAGAGTGAATAAATAGCTTGAATAGATTATTATTTGAATAGAGAGTTAAATAATATTGATTTGTTTATAGTGAACACAAATTTAACACAATTAGAATTTATACCTGTTTTTAAAAGCCCCTTTTCCCAGAAAATGTATAAAGAAAAAGTAAATGCAAGTAAATCACATTTCAAATACAAAATAAAATCATTCAGTAACCACTACTCATTTACTTAAGTATGATAAAGCCTAGTATAACTCCTACTATACTAAACACCAATTTAGAAACTTCTTTTTTATCCAATTCAAATTCTGCTTCTACTGTTCCATCTTCTTTATTGTCACTCTCTGTGTCTACATAACTGTCTTCATATACAGCATATTCATTATTAAAGAAGAAAGCAACCCTCTTCCTTTTAACCAGGAAACTATGCTTACTGTTTATCTTCTTGAATGTAAAGAACAAAGGGGCAATTACTACAATCTTCCTCTTCATTATATAGTGGTCTTTAATATAAGGCTTTAACCCTATGCTCTTAGTCTTCGTACTAAAGTCATACTTTATCTCCCTCTCTTCTTGTGGCTTCAAATCTCTGTCAAACTTAACTAACAGATTCCCACTCGCTTTGTCATAGTAGTACTTGTCTTTACTAACATTATCTTTCCTTATCTTAATATTCTTATAGTTATTAAAGTTCAGTCTTATAAACCTAATGTTGTTATCTATACTATTATTATTATCATTATTATTATTGTATATGTTCTTTAGTACAATGTTATCCCCTATTGTATACCTCATTTTACTGAAGTAATTGTATTTGATCGTTCTCTTTAGTTTGTTTATCTCTGGTATTCCCCTGTGTGTTTTGAACAGTCCCTCTATCCTCTCTATATTATAAATAGAACTATCATCCATAGGTACCAGGTCTTTGTATGGACCATATACCAATAGTTTATTTTCAGTGTGTAATGATATAGGAAGGTCTGTCTTGTCACTTCCCGTATAGTTAAGGAGTATCTTGGCACTCTCGGTATAATCCAACTTAGTGATCATCATGGTGGTAATGTATATACTGAACACTCCAGTATAGTCTCTATACACCAAGTTTGTGTTGTCTATTATGAATGGCTTTATGTACTTGATAGTCAGTTCCAAGATGAACTCACCTGGCTCGTTCAACTTTACTAGTGACTGGGGGAGGTCTATCTCGTATATGGAGTAGTCTATGTCATACAAAGAGAAGTCAGAGTGTAAAGAAGGACGTAGTGGGGAAGTGGTGTAGTGTTCGTGGGTGAGCAGTTTGGTGCGGGCTATTAGAGAGACCAGATGACCCACTTTGTCTTTGGGGACGAATATTAGGTACGGTTCTTTAAGTTCTCCTTTGAATTGAGATATTATTCTGTATGTTATTTTGTGGGTTTCTGTTTTGTCGGTGAGAGTAATTAGACGAGTAATAGACTTGTTCTGGTAGTATCCTAAATGTTCGGACAAAGAGTCGTCCAGACCTATCTTGGAGGATGAAGAGGTATCTGTGCAGATGAAGTGTGATATTAAGATGTGTAGGATGAGTAATCTTGATGTTAACATTTATCAAAATTTAAAATTTATTTTCTTTAAAAATGATACGTTGATAACTACTGAACCAGAACGTTATACACTTCATAAAGAACAAAAACAGTAAAACGAGACATGCCATATCAACACAATGACCCCCAGTACTTTCTATAAATTAACAATTTCGACTTTAGAATTTGAGAATTTGAAAACACCCTATTTCACACAACAGACAATTTCAAGTTACTATCGCGAAAAAGAAAAGTTATTTACAAAATATTAAACTAACGAAAGATATACAAAACAACTATAATTACCGCCTTCTAAAACAAGAATTCTATAAACAACATATTTACTATCTCACTAACTGATTGTAACCAAATTTCCTTTTCAATTTCACTAAATTAACACCACCGAATCCCAATTTAAATTCTCAATCTTATAAACTTCTGTTGCAAGTGGTTCTGGCCCATTATCTGCACAGTCGTTTTCAAATCTAATTTCAAAGTGAAATTTTTTACTATCAGCACCATAATTCACAGCATCATCTGGAGTTATAAAAAAGTTAATACTTATTTCCGTACAAAAGAACCACTCTGGTGTATTCCCGTTATACACCGTGAATATGTCGTACAGGATTGCAGTGAGGTCTGGGTCTTCAACTTTGATCCTACAGACGTCCCTAGACACAAGCGGGTCCCCATCAAACGTAGCTTGTTCAAGTGTGTACTCAACAAATTCATTGCTTACAAAGCCAATATAATTTGTGCCAGGAAATCCACCAAAATTCTGTCCTAATTGCAATTGAGTTTGCGCGGACGCTTGCGTAATGAATGGGACAATGTCTGGCGTAGCGACTAATCTTTTTATGCCGTTCCAAATTACGTTCCAAATATGCCCGGACTGTAACGGAGTGTTTACTAAGTTGCCAACTACTCCAACTAGTTTAAGGCCTGTGGAACTTGGGAATAAATTCTGACAAATGGGAGTGGATGCTATTTCGGTGTTTTGGATAATTGGTGCGCGGGAGTTGCCGTGGTTGAAAGGGCGGGCGTGAAGATGGGGAGATTGCTTGTTGTTGGTGTTGGTGGTGGGCTTAAGTCGTGGGAATGTTAAATGTGAGCTTAAAAGAAGTAATAAAATATTGGTAAGAGACATGAAAATTTAATTTAAAATTAAATTCATTTTTTGAATTGGAAATTTGAAACTTTGAAAATGTAAATTCAATTTTTAAAGTTAAATTTTTAAGGCAAAAAATATGTGAAAAAAATAGTAAAGGCTTTTATAAAATTAAATATAAATGCAAAATAAATGTCTCTTGTAAATAGCAATAATACTAAATTAAAATTAGAATTAAAAGTTTTAATACTTTCATCAAATATTTATTTATAATATGTTTTTCTTAATTCTTTTTATTTTAAACAATAACAATTCTTCTACTATTATCTATTTTCATAAAAACGTACAAATACAAATAATCACTATTTATTTTATTAACATTTTTATATATTTATTTTATCTTTATATCTTTTTATATTCTGTTTTAAGTTCAGACAAAACATCTACCGGTAATTCTGTTTCAGGATTAGCACATAAATTGAAGAACTTTATTTCTATCTTTAAATCTCCCACGTCATTTGGCCCTGGAACAGCTGAGGACTGTCCTATCTTTAAGTTTATCCTGGGCTCCACACAGAAGAACCACGTTGACGTAGAATTGAAATCGTAAGGCGCAAATATGTCAATTAAAACAGCGTCTAAAGTTGTGTCGTAGATTTTAAGCAAACAGGCGTCGTTTGGAGAAGTAATTGAAGACTCTTCGAACTCAATGTCTCCAACATTGAAATTGTCTGCTTCTAGAACGGTAAGCAAGTCTGAAGAGTTGTATTGGTTGAGCACGAAGTTGTAGCTCCCGTCGTGGTCTAGCCTAACTGTGAACTTCTCTTGGTTGGGCGTTCTGCGTACGACTCTCCAAATGTAGCGCCAAACTCTGTTTGAAATGTTATTCGTTGCTGGGGTTAAAGAATTGGGATCTAACAGTTCTATTGTTGTGATGTTGTCTAAAATAGTTGCACACACGCCAGGTAATGCGAACTGTTTCAGGCTGTGTTGTTTTGCGTGTTTAGAAATTTTAAGTTTCTTTCTGTAAAGATTGTCTCGATAATTGGCTAAAGATTCGATCAGGTTGTTCTTTGTACTTTTTCGGTTCATAAATGATGTACCGAAGTTTATTACCAAAGAAACAAGTAAAATTGAGAAAAATATCATTTGTTTACAAAAAACTTTTTTGAATTTAATTTATTTTTAAATTTATAAATAAATTCAATTTTTAAAATTAAAATGGTTAGAAACTTTCTTATCATAAATTTCTTGTTATTTTGTGCTTTTTCAAGGCCAATAAAGAAATATGAAAATACAAACAGCAAACTGAACAAAAAACAATTTTCTGGATATTTGAGGAAAAACTCACGAAGATTTACAGAGTCTGAGAACACACGAGGTAATACTTTGAGGGAGTACCCACACTTCCAAACGTTCACAAACGCACCACCGGAATGTGAAATGCTTACATTGTTTGTACCAGTCAAACTAGTCCCAAAAGGTCCTCTAACCATTAACACAGCAACAAAGCACAACGACGCATTCAAGCGGATTTGGAACTCAGTTTTAAAGCGCATTAACAACCAAGAGCTTGAGATAACCCTTCGTCTTGACCCATCAGAAGACATAGTGCTCGAGCAGAAGGTAAACGGCGTAACAATTCTCTCACAAGCGTTCCCCGCAGCGAAAACTGGGTACACAGCCAGTCTGGGCGCCATAGATCCAGTCGTAACTTCGTGCGTGCTCCAAATCAGCGACTCTGAAGTGGTAGCTGTTCTGGAAAACTTATACGGCACTTATAACGACCCTCCTTTTACAAGCAATTGGTTCTTTTGTATTAAAAGCGTTATTAGATTGATAATAAATCCGGACATTGTTGGAGTTACAAAAAAGTTTACTTTAAAAATATTCTTTGAGAATATTTGTGGGGTAAGTGACTTGGAAAGATTGGATAATGATTTGTTTGTGTTAGAAGGACAGGAGTGGGAACCTGCGCCTTAAGTATTGGGGTGAATTGCGTGAAGAAATAAAAAAGTAAATATATACGTTGTTAATATATGGAAATATTAAAAATTGTTGTAATGTGTAATACAGGTTTAATCAAAAAGATAACAATAACATATTTAGATTAAAAAGGTAATAATCAGTGATTTGTACCAAATAATATATTTTAATCAAAGTTTTGGAAAATTTTCGTCCATAATTATCCCAATTTTAAGAAATTCATATATTTATTTATGAAAAATAAAATTTTCATGATATTCAACCCAAAATCATAGATATAACGATGTATTTAACGATTTTTGTCGATCAGTTTTTAATACCTCTGTAATAAAGTTGTTATATTTTATGTTTGGTATTTATGAAAGTTATTTTAGTTAACTTTTCTTTACAACCTCCATTAAAAACTATCCGGAGATCCGGTATATATGGCTTTTTGCCCAGAAATACCCTTGTTCTGTCTTTACAGAAGTTCTTCCAATGCCCACCACTCTCGTTGGTCTTCTATATTGGCCATCAATGTTTTTAATTCGGATACAGTCCCATATTTTATCGGGCTTTCCTGGACTGTTCCTCTTTTATCAAAGTTCCTTTTCATTCTTAGTTGTTTTCTTTCCACTCTATCTATATCTTTTATTCCTTCCTGTTCACATGTTCTGCTAGGGGCCAAGTGGCTAAGAGAAATACGCATTTTCCGACTAAATAGAGCTTCATGTGGGGATATTCCCTGAACACATGGGGAATCCCTCTGCAACCCATCGATAACTCCAATATGTGTCTTATACTCCCAGCTAGGGCTCCCAAAAAGAAATTTTTAAAAATGACACATGATTATTATTACATCATTTTAACGCTTTATAACGATTTTCAGATCCCGTAGAGCCTCTGGTAGCGATATTTAAAAGAAATAAAAGGCAACAAAGCAATTTGGGGAATTTTTAGGTAAATTGACTAAAATAACAGCAATTTGGCGTAATAAATGGAATTATTTGAGTTGCCAATCTGGCAAAATTCAAATCAAATTTTTGACGAAAAATCAAAAATTAAATTCGCCATATTTATCATTAATAGTTATTTAATATCGTTATTAATACATAAACAGAATTATTTTGTCATTTCAGGTTATTTTTTTGGAAGGAATTTTCCCAATTTTATAATAAAATGGATGGATTTTCATCGTTTTAGCGGCAATTTGGCGCAAAAATGCATGTTTTAGGGCGATTTCCTATATAAATATAAAAGCAATTTCTGGGAGCTCTACCCCCAGCCAAACCGTCTGGTCTCCTCTTAATTTACCTCCGATGGTTATATTGAAGTAGAGTTTCCAAAATAAATACCGGTGTTATCCGACATAACGGTATTTCATCCATTATTGTTAATTACCGGTATTTGGTAATATTACTGGTATCAGATTTCAATTTAAATATTTTCTGTAATTCATAAACTTTTAAGTAAATTGTTTCTTTGTAATTAAGTTTTGATTCATTTTCTCTTTATATTTTCCTAACTATTTCTAGATAACAATTGATGTATTTGGAGGTTGAAATGCCCCAAAATGAAGTGAAACTAAAGAAGATACCCATTCCTCAATATATAAAATGTAATATAATTAATTGTAGTTATTGGCTTGTGATTGTGGTGGAAAAGATAATCAACTTTGATATAACCATTAAGCTTTCTTTTACACTGTATGATTGACATACAGCATATGTTATCATCAAATCTGTAATTACAAACAAATGAACTATATGATGATTTCTTAACTTTTTTATTCCCTCTAACTTTCCGGAAATAAAACGTATCGACTTCAAATAGCCCGGTTTTTCACTGCTCGAACTGTTCTATCTTTCTAAAGGTTTTGTGTTTAAATTCAAGCTTAATATCATGCTTTGAGTCAACATGAGAGACTAATTGCTTTTGTGAAAATCTTCCTTACCATGACAGCAAACTACCTCCGTGATTTTTGTATTCTTAGTTTTGGGGTTTTCTTGTTGTGTTTGTAAGGGGCTTTTTATTCGATTTTCTTCATAACTTGTAATTTCTGATAAATATACAAAAATATCCGAGATTAAACTCGTATTCAAGACTACACTATGTTCACCCATCGAATAACTGATAACATAATTTGTGAGATCTAAATCATATTCTAATTTTCTATTCGTGTTAAATTGCGTACAATGTAAGAGATTAGTTGGATTTTCAATAGAGGTATTGTCGGTTATTAGTTCTGTGTCACCTATAAGTTACTCATTAGCAAGACAAAGAAATAGCTTAAAAGGCAAAAGTAGTTTCTTCAACTGATATTAGATCTGTAATGAAATAATTTGAGTAATGGTTTCTATAATTCGTTTTGTCCACTGACGGCGAAAGTAAGTAGTCGTTCTTTCCATTGGCATTTGTTAATATATAAGAAATCTCACATTCACAGTCTGTGGTGAAGTCTATATTTGTTTGAAGTATGTTATGGGCTAACCCACTCTGTTGGTTAGTTAATGAAAGTATGATTTGTTCTGATAAGCTTCCAGGGATTGTAATTGTTCTATATCGATTGAAAAAACCTAAATACTCCCGTAATAAGAGAGCAGACTTCTGGTCTTAATAGGTCGAAGGAAGGGTCAAACGTATACGTCTTGTCGTGCATCTCTTGTATGGCAAAGATCCTTGGGAAAAACCTGTTTATTAGAGGGATCCGACCCTTGTGTAGTCTAAGCAAGCCCATTTATATGATTGAAAAATCTTAAAATTTTGATAATAAAAAACCAACCTCGTAAACAAATTGACATAAAGAGAGTTTCTATACAAATCAACGGATAACCAAACAAGCTGATAACCATATTATCTTAAATATTGTAAATAAATATGGCCATAAAAAGTTTAAAATCACACTTTTGAATTAAGAATAATCTTTTCTATGTTTGGTTTTTATAAAAGTTATTTTTATATAACCTTTCTTAACAGATTTATATAAACTAAAACAATATCACAACTATAACTTTTAATATTTCGCCATCCTATGTTTTTAACCACAATTCTAAGATCTAAAATCAAGATTCATTTATTTTACCATTTTTAAAATGTTTAAACTTTGGAAAGTCAATAATAAATACATGCTTGATGTACGCATTGATAAGGAAGACAATTTATCACTTAAAAAAGAGACAAAGATTGTCTTCATTATTGACATATTAGAATCAATGAGGAGTAATTCATCTTGAATTGTAAACAAAATTCTTCCTAGAGTGTTAGAAAACCTTGGATACACACAAAATGATAAATTCCATCTCATTACATTCAACCATAGATCTAATGCTCAAAATCTGTCTATATCTGGTTTAGAAAAAGCGTGGGTGTACTCAAAAGGACAGACATATATGGAGCCTGCAATAATAAATCTGAAGCGTTTTATTATTGCAAACAAAAATGCAATTTTAAAATTTTCACATTAAGCGACGGAGAATTAGACGACCAACAGAAAACCATCGATCGAATCCCGAGGCTTCCGAGGGTGTTGACATCTCATGTGGATTCTATCGTCGTCCGTTTCTTTACAGGCGGCGAACCTGACTTCGATGCACTGGCTGCTTTACTAAGACTAAACACAGACAGCGAATGTTTGTTTCCAATCCACATAACCAAAGATCAACCAACAGAATCGATAATTGATTCACTGCTGGAAGCATGGGGAGCTGGGAAGCTCACACTGGTAGAGATTGGACACTTGCAAAATGAGCGAATATTCGAAGCACGATTTTCCAAGTGGACGAATATTCGAATAATCTTAGGAATTTTGGAATGTCTCAATATGCTGAAATTTTTTTAATAAATTTATTTTAAATATTGATTCGTCATTCTGGATTTTAAAACTAAATTTTGCATGTTTTTTATATTCAACTCCAAAATTTAATTTTTTGACATCAAAAAATTAACGGATATTCGAATTTTTTTTGAAAATTTTTGCAAAAATTGAAATTATTTTCAAAAAAAATTCGGAAAACGAATACCGGAAATTCGATTTTTGGCGAATATTCGAAGTTTTTCAAAACGAATATTCGTAAGTTCAATCTCTACACACCGGGCGGTACATTAGAAAGCCATGCGGGCCAAATAAGCAAATCTCCATGGTTAGGGTTTCAAAATAAACTAAACCTAAATATGGGAAACAATTTGGTTTGGTTAAAAGAGTACCCAGGCGAGCTTAAAGCGAGTGGAAAGCTTATAGAAGTCAACACTGAAAGTAACTATGGGCCAATGTTCTTAATCCTTGCTACAGAGTTGAAAAAAATGATATCTAGAGCCAAATTGTTAACCACTATAGACAGTGCAGAAACAGTCGAAGAGAAAGAATCAATGAAAACATTTTTTACTCAATACAAAGATTTCTTTACGTCAATTTCGAATGAAAATTATACAAACAGTAATACCAGAGTTGTTATGAAAGCGGGTGAAACTGTAATAATACCACCCATTCCGGTTTAAACCAGTTTAAACCGGTTAATACCAGTTTACTCCACCCCTATTTTCGGTATAAATTCAAAATTTTGAAAATTTATGGATTATAAATTCTAGAAACTTCTTTATGGGGTTGTATATACATTTAACAAATTCTAGAAAAATTTGAGAATATTATTTATTTTCATGGGAAATATTTTTCCAAAATAAGAAATTTTTAATTTTTAGATTTTTCAAAAATTTTGCATTTTTAAATCAGCTGAAATTTCTTCCATTATGTTGTTTTTCAGTTCTGACCGTCTGGACAAGTTTTTATGTGTCGATGCATATCCCACAATATGTAACTCGAAAAAAGCGGGTTAAATTACCTTGAATTTTGGGTAAAACGTTAATGCCACCCAGTTTAAACCTCGGTATTATCCACTGGTTTTAACCGCGTGGTTAAAACCGTAACAACTCTGAGTAATACAAAAAACACTATAAACATAGAACATGAAAAACAAACCGATGTGTCTTTTAAACATAAGTCTTTGCTTACTTCGAGAACTAACAATTTAAAGAACAAATTACAAAGAAAAACTGCATATCTTTTAGAAGAATTAAACTCTGTTTTAAATACAGGGTATAAAATAATAAAGTTTGACAACGCATAAAAAGCAGAGTATTTACGGAAATCAAATGATTCTAAACTATCAAAAGCACTTGTAAGGCGTGCAGATAAACACACAACAGATTTATAAGTACAGCTTAAAAACAGTATTAACAACCTTTACAACAACAGAAGTATTATAGAAAATTTAAACAATTCAGAACACAACAGAAGTGTTTATGATAACACAACAACCAAAAAGGATTAATAGCAATGTTCGAACTTATTGAGTTAGGAATTTTACACAAAACTTCAATTGGAGAAATTTTAAGTATAGCTGGTTTTGTGGGAGTTGCTGTAAATGGGCGAATTGCAGAATACCCAGACCCGTCAGAGTATTCAATAAAAGAAGTGTTTTCTGGAATGTATTTGAGCTGCTCTGATTTAATAGACAATTATATATACAACGGACCTAATGAAAATTTTGGGTTTTTAAACACACAAAAAGATAACAAACGTTATCCCAATTTCTAATAAAGATACAAAATTGTTAAATTATATTCTTAAATATGGGAAGGATTTATTGGAAGTAAATGCTTCTTTTGGAATGAGGAGGGCGCTCGCCAAAATACCAACGACGTACGAGTTTTCTGTTCCTTCTTGCATACTCGCACTCGCACAAAAAATTTATAAAGAAGCACTTGAAGTAGACATAGAAACATTTTAAACTTATTAGACAACTTAGCGTACACTGTACCGAATTACCACAGACCAATTTTGGAAACAATACAAAAAGAACAGACACTGGATAAACTTCTTAACAATGGAAATTTAGGAATAATACATATGATTTGCCCTATTTATTTTTTGTTAAAGAATGGGTCTTTAAATATACTTTCAAGATTACTAAGAACTACATACAATAGAGAATATAATCTTCATATTAAACGTAAACTTAGACGAAAAGGTTTGGATAAACAAACTGAATTGAACAATTTATTACTCTTAACTGAACAAGACAAATGTAAAGAACAAGATCTCTTTAAAGACGTTAAATATCCCATACCAGAAAAAGTTACTTTGAACAAACCAATGTTTGAGCGTTATAAAAAAGAAACAGAAAAATTTGATGATTTATTGTTACTTACATGGTTAATAGATCATAGTTTACAGCTCAAACCCAAAGAAGCTATTTTAAACCATTTGAAATACTACAAATTAAATACTGAGAAATTAACGGGGTATTTTGGTGTGCAGTCTTTGGACGCGTTTAAGTTGAACACTATAGTCCAAACCAGAGGTGTCAAAAATGAAAAAATTCTATTCCGATTCCGACCGACTCCGACGTCGGGTCGGTCGGAAGAGTTTTCCTTTCCGATCGCTCATGTAAATTGCAATCACAATTTTTCACAACAACATTTTTTCTGTACAGTTTTACTAGCATGTTTGTAATAAAAAATTTTCACCATGTAATAAAACACTATAAATAATTTCCAACCATAAAATCTTGATTATTGTGTTATTTTATACTGAATAAATACTCTTTTATATGATATATTAAAATAGTCTTAGGATTATCAAATTAATTTGCTCTATTTAAAGTTCTTTCAAGACATATTATATAAAAATACACCTGAATATGTTTTATTTTGACATGATAAGTGCCACAAAATTATTTAAAAATATTTTTTATTTTTATGTCATTTTGAATTCAACATATAAACCTTATAATGATACTAAATCACTTCGTTTGAGGTTTGTGTTAAATTGTGGATTTAATTACACTAAATTATTGTATCAAAATTGATATTATATCAAAATAAAGAAGACATGCCTTTTAGGGTCAGAAAATCGGGATTTTTCAATGTTCTTCCGGCCGGTTCCGACCCGATCGGGTCGGAAAAGTGTCGGTCGGGCGGAAGCTGACACCTCTGGTCCAAACTCTGATTTACACAACAAAGAAATCTAGATACGACGAAGTAAATGACAAAATGATAATAAACGACACAGAATATAAAAATGAAGGTGTTAAATTAATAAAAAGACGTTTTAAATTATTTTATAATGAAGATGAAAAAGTGTTTTTTGAAGACAAGAAAAGTAATGTTAGGGAAATTGGTAGGAAAGTTATTTACACGAGTTACAAAATAGGAATTCAGATTGAAATTTTCTTGCTCAAAATTATCTTAAAATGAGATATGTTGTTTATCAGAGAATTTGAATAAAAATGGCCAGTTGAAAATGGAACATTTCTGTTCATGTCAAATATTTTACATTTTTACTTATTCACACCCAAATTCAAAAACTTCGAGAGAATAATTTCTCTAAAATTTCGGCTTGTTTTTCGAAATAAATATTATTATGAAATAAACGAGCTCAAGATCTATCGATTAAGATATAATTACATATAAATTCTGATAAATAAAATACTAGTAAAAATCTGAATTCCTATTTTATTTTTCATGTAAGTTATTTAGCTGCAATGATGTAAATACGTTCAAAGAATTATTGTCTAATGGAATTAGACGTAATAAACAAAAATATAAATTATAAAACCCAAGCGAAAATAAAGAAGAGAGAGTTATTAGAAAACAAGTTCTTTAATACCAGTAGTAATCCAAACCGTTTTAAATGTAATGATGATTACAGTGAACTTCACTTACGAAAGTTATGGATTTTATTAACTGGGCGTGATTTAGATCTAAGCAATAAGAAAATAACGAGCCTGTTTGGAATAGAGGGAATAGTTTGAAGAATATGATGCGGCTGGCTAAAAGAGAACTCTTAAAGAATAATGAAGAAGCTAAAGAAATGTTTAAAAGATTAAAGGAATGGAATGTAGAACATAACATTTGGAAGTACATAAAAGAAAGAGAGAACAGACATCAACATGAAAATGATTTGGTGTCTTTTTGGGATTTAGGGTTTAAAACATTGGACGAAATGAAAGAAAATTACTTGGAAAATGGGGAAGAAGCGAAATGGGAAGAATATGTTGAAAAATATACAAAGAATAAATGTTGTGGGTTTGTACCAAGAGAAGAAAGAAAAGCAGAGTTAACGGAAATTAAAAGGAAGTGGAACAAAGAAAGAAAATCTAAAGTTCGTGAATATAAAAAGAGTGTAAAGAAGACAATACAAAAACAAAAGAAATTATACAAAAAATAAATAATTAAAACTACTAAAGATACAAATAAGTTACTGACGAGAAGATAACCGTTCTATAAAATTATTGTGGGTTTGTAAAACATTAGTAAAAGGGCCAGGGAAACATCTCGATTGAGTATCGGGTATATTTTGATACGAAGGGTCTGCAAAATCTCTGAAATATTGCAAAATATACACCCCGTTACAAAAAATTGGTCTTTTACATTTTTGGTATTAAAACATGGCTGTCACTTTTCTGGCCACAAGTTTACTCACCTGGCTCCAAATTGAAAAATCCACTGTGTACATTATTTGGTCTGAAATTATTTGGAATGTATCGCCAAACAGATGAATAAACCAATATATAAATTTCCGTTTAATGTATGCGCAATTATTTCGTAAACGAAAATTTTCATTTCTCAGCTGGCCACAAGTTTACTGATGTGGCCCCCAAAAATTTTCGGCTAACATTTTACAACTAGTTCGTGTAATTTTTGATCGGAATACGAATACACATAATTAAAAAAAATTTTTAAAACCTAGCTACGAAAATGTGACCATAAATTTTAAATTTATGTTTATTATAGTAGAATTGTCTTTGATTAGAATTGTAATATCTATCAAATTTTTATTATGGTTCGAAATTGTTGTCTTAAATTTCCATTGGAATTTTCTGGACATTGTAATTGTAATTTAAAACATTTCAGCTATTGAAACATAAATTTAAAATTTATGTTTACACTTTTTATGTAGAGGTAAAAAACTTCGAAATATTTGTGGTTATTAAGATTTTTTTGGTTAACTGGACGTTTTAGCGGCTATAGGGATTTCAGCTCATTATTATATTAATTAGTTGTAAAACATAAACAAAAAACCTTCGGGGGCTGGAAACACAACCTGGGGCTAGATGAGTAAAATGGGGTTAGGAAATAAATTTGGGGGCAGATTAGTAAACTTGTGGCTGGAAGAGTGAAAATCTTAAAACATCTATTATATAAATTTTATCAGATTAATCCATGTAAATATAATTTTAAAAATTTATAAAAATTAATAATTAAAAAATGTATTTACGTCAACTCGTATCACTTGCAGGGTTGGCAGGTTTAAACCACCCGGTAAAAACCGGTTTAAACTAGAGGTGAGAATT
>JASNJN010000062.1:0-32862 GCA_030180075.1 Mikrocytos mackini | reverse complement strand
AAGATGACTTAGAAAAATCAAGGGTTAAAATAAAAAACGAAAGAACAAAAAATAAAGAAGAAAACTGGAAATTGTATTGTAAGGGAATTTGTTCAAAGCGAAACCTTATCAAATATACTACATACATATTTTGCGTGTTAACCATGACTACGGTATTGTATTTCATTTATCATTATTAGGATAGCATAAAAGTCTACCTATTGAAATCTAAAGACATTAAAAGATTCATTAGGACATTTTTAATGAAATAAATAACCAGTTTACTTTGTGATATTATAAATATCAACATTATTTTAATTCCTGTGTGTAAAATAAAGAAGAACCCGATTTATTAACATTCTATTAGCTTATTTTGCGTTTTCAATATCCAAAAATGTGTCTAAAATTTTGCTTAGCTTTTCCCATTCGCTTACAATATTTTCTAACACACCAACTTGGTAGCTTTTCTTTGTTATGTCTTTTAACTTCGTTTGAGCTTGTTCTGCAAAACTATTTTTAACGTATTTTATTGTCTCGAATACTTTATCTTGCATTTTCTGCATTTCTATTGATGTATTGATACTGTTGACATCAAATGTAAATTTTAACTCTTTTTTATGCTTTGTGTATATTTTCTGTAGTAGCTTTTCTCTTTCATTGATATTTAAACTTTTATATGAACCATACGTTTCTCCATTTAATACTTTTTCTAACATAACTTCTTTATCTATTTCAAATTTATCCATGTCATCTTCATAGAAGAGAAGAAGTTGAGACTGATTCTTATACTCGTACTTTAAATTTTCTAATTTCTTCAGATCGTCAAACTTATCAAATATTTCGCTTGTGTCTAATTCTAGTAAATTAGTTTCTTTAACACTCTCTTCAATTTCAGCCATTTCTTTTATTATGGCATCCGTGTTATTTAGAGGTACAGGCGCCAATTTTCCTTCCAACAATTTTGTCCTTTGCATATGATGTACTATAATATGCCTCGTAGTAAGTATTTCCGTCGCAAGGATTCTCTTTTGTGTTCTAAGACAAAAGAAGACTGTATTAAAAATGGACTTTATATCTTCGATTACATTGTCAACTGTCGCAAAAATTGATTCTAACACCCGGACGTCTGTTAGTAGAAATTTATCCAAGTAATAGTCCAACAAATCTGCGCCTTCTGATGTCTTTAAATTAAAAATAAACGTTGTAAACAGTAAATTAGTTTGAAAATTGTCAGATTTAGAAACCATGCCTTCTAATTCAATAATATCCGTTCCATATGTGAGTTTTGGGTTGGTTAAAGGATCAAAGGTGTGATGTTCAATGTTCAGAATGTTTGTTAGAGTTTGAAGATGGTGCAGAAAAGAGTTATTAAGAGATTCAGAAAGACATGTGTGGTATACATAGAATGTACCGTTCTTTATTAAATGACTGGTTGAGGATGTTGTTTGTTCGTTTGTGAGATGACTAATCTTTTTAAGGTGATTGTGTATTTTACGGGTGAGTTTGAAGTCTCTATTGTTATTTATAGTTAGACTTTGAAAGATTGTTATGAATGCTATACAAAGAATTATCATTGATCTTTAAATATTCCTGTAGTCTTCTGTGGGTATAAATTTAAATCCATCACTTGCTTTTTTAGTCTGAAACGGATTCAAGTGATTGGTATACACGTAGAGATGTCTGGTAATTGCACAGATAGTAGCTCCATAGTTTGATCTTATCCGTTGTTGAATGTAGCAGCTCAAACAGATGTGTTTGGTTTTTAAGTTTTTTAAAAAGACTAACTCATGAAAGCTCCTCGGTCCCCCAAAAGAAACAGTAAACTATTTTGGATTATCGGAGGCGGAATTCTCATATTAGTGAATTTAGCCGTGATCGTGGTAATAATAGTTGCTTGGCAGTCCCGTGAATCAAAAAATGACCCAAACATCGAGAACAAATCATCAGAAACCACAGAATCAGAAGAATCCTACACCTTATACCCCGGCAAAGACTACACCATCAAATTTAAAGAAGGCCAAAGTTTTGAAGTCGATACATTTCGAGAAAACGAAGAGTTTTATGCAATACGCCCTGATCGAGAAGACATTAAAGCCCTCTATGATTCCCTTGGCGATTTCAAACCCAGACTACTGAAGTTAGAAAAAGATTTTAAAGCTACTTTTAACACAAGGAACGATTATAAAAACAATCTAGGTTTAGAAATCGAAGAAAAAATTATAACTTTAGACTTTGCTATTCCTTACGAAATTTTCAATGAAATCCAACTTTACGAGGACTTCGAGAACACAATAAAAGAACTTCAGAAAGAAATAACAGATTACCCACAAAACGAAAAAAATATGGAAACAATAAGAACGTTATTTAAAACAAAGCAATTTATGAAATTTAGGTTATATTACTTGCCAGAGAGACCAGCGCTGTATTGTTTGAATTTATATAGCAAAGTACGTAAGTATTACGTCGAACTATCAGTTGGGAATCTAAAATGGAAGAAACTTAGATATTTATTTCAGGACATCAAATTAGGTTTACTTACACCTGGAGATAAGAAATTCGAATACGAACATAAAGACTCTATTATAGGCAAAACTATTATTTATGATGCACTTATCATAAAAGACCTAGATATGATTGAATATATGACTGTTCACAATTTAATGGATTTTTTAGAGAAACTGTTTGTTTTAGATGATAATGGGAAAATAATAGAACGGAGAGTGTTGAAAGAAGAACAATTAAGAAACATAGCTATAGGGGGAAGTAAAGATAATATTGAAGAAATAGAAAAACAAAAGATGAAAATAAAAAGAACTTCGGAAGTAATTTTGAATATTCTTTTCGATGGAAGAATGGAATTTAATGTTAGGGAATTAAAAGGGTGGATGGAAGCATTGAGGAGTAGTATAATGAAAATAAAAAATCAGTGTAAGAGTTATGAACCCAGGAAAGATCTATAACGAGCTAATAATTATTGTTTATAGAATAATGTTTTAATTTATTATATTGCTATTATGCAATCTAAATAAATTAATAGAACCTGGTATGATTATATTATTAAGTTGTTGCTAAATTATATTATAGAATTAAAGGTACATAATAATTTATAAATAATTATAGTTGTAGCAACTTAAATCAAAATAAGGAACTAATCTTTCAATCATAATTTTCTTATTGAAAGATGTTTAGAATAAATATAATAGTTTTTGTTTCAAAATGAATTAAGATAGATACATTAAACAATATTTATGTTTATTTTAACACTTATTTCATTGTGACTTTAACTATCGATCCTTTATCTGTTATCACTCTTATTTTTCCATTTTTCCTGAATATTTTACGCATCCATTCTCCTATCTCTATTGTTTCCCTCGTTTTTCTATTAACAGTCGAAAGGACTCGAATATGTTCACAATAGCTCAACACAATATACAGCAAGTCGTCATAGATTTGCATGTCTAAAACAAATCCTTCTAAATTGATGTACTTCAAAAGATTCGGCTTATCATTTTTGAAAGGAAGGATCGCAACCGTTTCTTTATGGAACATAGTAACAACAGTCCCTCTGAACTCCACTAATTTCCGCCATTCTAATCTTGTAAATCCTTCATCGTAATTTCCCTCTTCATACTCGCAGAATTCTTCATCTTGGTAAATCTCTGTAAGCATGTGTACACACTCCTTTGATTCAATATATTCAGACAAACTACTTTTTAGAGAGATCTTACCATTCTCCATTTTGTAGAGTTTAATATCACCCCAATCAATTATTACCAGATTGTCGCTCCCAAAGAGTATCGCGTCAGAAGCGAATTCTAGTTCTTCCATTTCTGTTACAACTGTTTTCATTTGATAACAGTTTGTGTATCTTTCAATAACAAATGTTATTTGTTCGCCTTCTCCTTCATCACCATCTTCGTGGTTGTTATAATCATCTAATGTTCCAATTAGAATATGCTTACCATCTTTATGGTAGCATTTTAAAAATCTGAGGTTGTCTAATCCTTCTTCTCCGACATATTCATACTCATCCTCTTCCAACTTCTCAAAACATTTCATTTTTAGCTTCTTATCGTAATAGAATATTGCCATTAAATGCTCACAAAAATGGTAGGTTGTTTTGTTCCTGTAATCTAAATTAATAATGGGGTTTAATTCATAAACTTTGTCAATAGAATAATCTACAACTTCATTCAATCCATGGCACTCTCTAAATTTCATTCTATTGTTTTTGTTTACGAATAATAAATACACTCCTCCTAAATAGTCTATCTGTATATTATATTCATTTAACTTTAAGATTCTTGTTTTCTTATCATCTTCGTCATTGTCTCTATGATTAAATAGAAATAATTTAGAATCTGTAATCTCTGTTTTAAATATAAGTACAACTTTAATGTTGTTTTCGGTTAGAAGCACACTGATAACTGTATCTTCTTTTAGTTGTATGAAACGTGTTGACACAATTGGGCTTTTATAAATCCATAAACTATTGTTAAATTGGGCATGACCCAGTGTTATTTCTTTTTTTGTTGGAATTATTGTGCCGAAAAAGTATCCAGCATTCTGTTCGAGTATAAACAGTTTATTGCCTGTAATCAACCAATCAATGGGTGTAAACAAATTCAAAACGGAATTTATAGTTTGAAGTTTTTTGATATGTTCTATTCCATCTTCTTTATAATATAGCAAAAGGTTTGTTCCTTTCTTTTTAATGGCCCAAACATCACTTTCTTTGGTAACATTGAGTTGATTGTCGTTAATGCTGTCTTCACCTAATTTTAAAGTTTGTATAATTTCTAATTTGTTTGTGAGTCTTTCTGTAAAAATCTCCTCGTAAAAATGCCGTTTATTCTCATAATTGTTCGTTGCAACCAGTTTTTTATTCAGCAGATACACAGTGTTTCCTATACAAACAATAGTTTTATTGATCTTTTCTATATGCTCTATTTTATCAACACATTTGGCCGATACAACTCTTTTTATCACCCAACGATTTACATTCAGAACATCATTTAATGGTATTTGGAATGTCTTTGCATCACTGTTATTCCCTTGGAAATGAAGTAAAATGTGTTCTTTGTCTCTATATAGCTCTTCTACATATCTTAGTCCATTTAGCCCTTTCATGTCTGCTTCGATCAAAAGCCTTAAACTTTTTGTATTGTTTGTATCCAGGTAGTAAACAAAATTATCTTCATCTATAAGCAGGTATTCGTCTTTGCGGATGTAGACAGCTTTAATTACTTTGTATATATTAATTCTGTCCAATTCTCTTGATTTTATGTGGGGATTGTTTTCCTTCCCAGTGATCTGAATGTTGGTTTCCTTATCAAATTTACTCTTTATTGTTTTTTCATTTTGAATATCTATGTTTGTCTGAATTAAATTCTCGATCGACATAGTATATATTCGGTTCCAAAAACAAAGGTAAAAAAGCTGTTTATGGGTTGTGTCTTGTATTACGTATAGAATATTTTCAGAAGGACACAAAAACGAAGTTAAACAATCGTTTGGATTATCTTCATGATATTGAAAAGGACAATAATTCTTTATTTTCGTATCAATAAACGCGAATGTGTATAGATGCGGATAAGATATTTTTGGGTCCCCAACTCTTAAACAATTACATTCTTCTTCTAATCTGTCCGTATAATTTCCATATTTTATTGAAGAACATAAAATTCCAACTACGTCATTATTTTCTGTTTGGAAAAAGAATATAGCCTCTTCTTGTTCCAAATCATAATCACTTTGCTCAAATATGTTTGAAGTGGGGTCATATTCTATTTGTGTTATTGTATCTCTAAACAAATAGAATATTATTTCAGTTTCGCTGATTATTAGATGCGTTTCATTCTGTCGTTGAAAAATGTATTCTTGAGTTCTATGTGCTAGTTTAGTTTCATTGCTTTTTTCAGAATGTGTTTCCTTGATAACAATAGAATCTTCTAAAATTTTTATATAACCTGCTATCATAACTTCGGCTTCTGTTCTGTATGAAATAAATGAAGTAGTCTTTGTATTAGAGTTGTATTCGAAGAACATAAGCTGTAGCCCACACGGGTAATTGAACTGCTGTCTGAATAAAAAAACAGGCGTTGTAGAATGTGTGTAAACGTCAATGTAGTACTTGTGAAACTCAACAATCAAGAATTGGTCTGTGAACGAAGATTTTAAGACAGCTAGTTGTTCTGGTGCCACTCTGAATTGCTTAGACGTTAATGTATGATTATGATCGTCAGTGTGTTCCATTTGGGATTTATTGGTTTCTCTTTGTTAACTATCAAAAAGTATTATTTTTGATTGGGCATTCTACAAAGTGATGTTTGTTGTAGTTTTGAACCTGCCGTTGTAAAATGTAATCCGTGGTCGGTTATCTGTTGCAAGTCGGGTGTTGGTCAGAAATTGTAAATGTGTAAACAAAAATTATTTTTTTAATGAAAACAGAAGAACCCCTCCTCATTGAGTCAGATGATCGTTTCGTAATCTTCCCACTACAATTCCCTGAGATATTTGCCATGTACAAAACAGCAGAAGCCACCTTTTGGTCAATCGAAGATGTCGACTTTGTAACAAAGGAAACTACACAAACATTCGAAAGCATTGCTGAAGACAGTTATTTATTTCATTCTTTCCTCGCATCCATCTTCCAGCTCCTTAAGAAAGACATGGTGATGTCCGAGGAAATTATTGCAACCCTGAACGCCGACTTCCAGTCAACAGAAGTCAGGTTCTTTTACTCATTCAAAATTATGGCTGAAAACCTCCACAAAGAAGCGCTGCTATTTTTAGCCACAAAATTGTTGGAGGTAAAGAACAAAAGTCTCTCTGAAAACGAACAAATAGACATAAATCAGCTTTGTAAGGACGCAATTACAAGCGATGCTTTCAACGCAAGAAAGGAAATAATGACTGGATACTCCGAATTCACAGACAAGTTTGGAGAGTTCTTAATTTGTGACGAACTTCTGATGTTTGGTGAGCTTTGTAATCTGATAACAATCGCGGAAAAATTCACCAAAGAACACAAGGAAAACGGAGTTGCTAAAGTCCTCTTGCATATTTTAACAGACAAAATACTGCACAAGGAATTCCATGATCTTTTGATGACCAAATATATTAAGAACAGAATGTCTGAAGAAAAGATTGTTCCATTAGTGAAAAAGTTAATCGAGACCGAGTCTAAGTACAGCAGCGTCAACACTTTTATAAAAATAAAGGCCAAGGAACTATTGAATAAACTTGGAACAGAAAGTGATGCTGGAATAGTAATTAAATCGAGTTTGGAAACTGCGCAGATTAATGATTTAATGACAAAGTGGATGAAAAGAGCGGGGATTTTATTGGACGAGTACAGGTCTAAGGATTTGAATGATGCCATTCATATTGCGAGTGGAGAAAGCCAAGACTTTGGATTGAGCGAGGAGTTCTGAGTTGATAATTAATTATCAACGTCAATATCATTATAAATATGAATTATAATGTATAGTTAATTAAATAATTTAAATATCTTTTTGATTTCGTCAAGTACACACTCTTTTTCCATTTTAAACATTTCGGATATTACATCCAAATCACTCTTATGGAAGAAAAAGGCTATCAGAATAGCAATGCGAATTTGGCTAAAGTTGGAAATTCTGCTATTTATTAGAAGTTCCTTAAGTTGTCCAATTATCAAATGTCTACACTCTTTTAAATGTTCTATATCGAAAGAAATCATATCCTTAAGTACGTTTTCATTGTATTTCTCACCGTATTTTAATCCTGAAATATCTCCACTATTTGCTTCGCCTATCTTTCCTTCACGATCTTCAATCCCAATTTCAACGAGTTTTATAAAAGAGATCAATTTGGTTGATTTGTCAGATAAAGGAGAAGTTTCTAACAATATTTCTGTGAATCTCCTCTTCAATGAAAATAACAAAGTTGCTAAATGTGTTTTCTCCTGTTCTTCTTTACGTGTATTAGGAATATATAGGGAAGAAATAGTGTCCTTTCTGTCACTATAGTAAAAAGGAATATATCCATCCTCAAAATAGTACCTAAAAATGTCTCTTTCCAGTTTAGTCTGAACAACATAACATGTATTCGGCTTTTCTTTTTTATAAAACTGTTTTATCTTTTTCAAAAGTATTTTGTTCTTTTCCAAGTAATTAGAATTCTCTTCAACTATATAAACACCTGTAATGTAATCTATATTTGCAAATATTTGCTTTAATATGGAATCACAATTAAGGTAAACATTGATGTCGAATTCAGATAGTCGCAAATTATTCTCGAATACTTTCCCTGGCAAAGAGCTAGACGAATTATACACAAAAGTGACATTGTCGATATTTTCAGTTCCCTTTTCCTTTACAAATAAAATGCTCAGATTGTCTTCTCTGTTTATTAACATTTCGAAGTTAGAAACTATTTCAGATTTGAAAAAGTATGAATGTGTAATCAAGATATTGTGGATAGTTTCTATCAAACTTCTGTTTGTGTTTAGTTCCCTTAATGAAATTTCTTTAAGTTCGGTGTAACATTCTGTTGGTATGTTTGTAACAGGCTTAATATTTTCAAGAGGGTTTAAGCATTTTAAAAAAGACCGCAAAATATCTTTATTTTCCTGGTTAATTTTACTTCTTTTAAACCGTTCGATGTTGTTATTGGCAATGAAAGCGTTTATTTGTTCGTTGTAAATTTTATTCGGGTCGTTGAGTAATAAAGAATAATGCACGTTTAATCCGTTTGTATATTCATCTAAGATAAAATCATTCATTGTTGGCACAGCTATCACAGTATCATGATTTCCGATTAAATTTAATGAGCTTCTTCTTTGTATGATTATCTGAGAGTTTGTTTTTATATTTGTAACTGTTAATTTTCCATCATCGAACTCTTTACTAAAGTTGTCATCTAAGTTAGTTTTAGATATTTGAAGTTCTACCAATTGTTTAAAACTTGGAAAGAAATTGTTGTTTTCTATTTCTTTCCCCATTATAAATATATCAAAGGTTTTGTTTTTGCTGCGCTTTCTAGAAATTAAGTGTATTGAATAATCAAAGAGAAATCTCCCAAATTTTCTTTGTTCTAAATCCAATATTAATTTAATCGGTTTCTTATTTTTATATTCCTTTTTGAATGATTCAAATACAGGTTTGGTTTCATTTGTTTTCTTTATTATTTCATTTGGAATGTTAACGTTCAATACTTTAAATGTTTCGGTTAGTACAATATGCGGTGTTTTGAACAAAGAGGAACAAAACAAAGGTATCGAGTTCAAATTATTTGTAGTAACAGCCTCCTTTGTGGCTTGTATCTCAGAATAATTTTTACAAAATTCATCGACTTGTTCTTGTTCTTTAATGGTGAATATGACCGAACAGTTTGGGTTGGTCTGGTTTAAGATATTCGAAAGTAAAGAAGAGAAGTCGTGTTTGAAATCCTGAAGTATTATAAAGTCGTAGTTTTCGTACTTGTCAACTTTTATGTCATTGTACTTTGAGTAATGTAAACTGTTAATGTGGAGGAATGCTTCGAATTTGTTGAGCGAGCTTATATCTTCGTTTAACAACACTCGTGTTTTCTTTATCTTCTTGTTTTTGTTAGCATTGCTACTGAAACCAGACAATACATGTTCGTACAACCAGAGTATCTTGTATGCGTCTTTTTTACATTCTATTCTGCGCTTTACAGATTCTATGTTACAAATCTGCTGCGTTGCTCGTTTTCCAAGGATGATAAAGAATTGGGGTTGTTTAACTGAAGTGTAATGTGTTAGAAAGCTTGTGAAGTCGTTGTCGACTTGTTCTTTGTTCATGGAATTTAACTTTGGAAATTGTTTAAAAGATTGTTACTGTGTGGTGCTGCCTGTTAAAATACCTCTCGATTTACCTGGGGTAAATTCAACCACAGACTTATATTTAGCGATGTTGCATTACCTAACTGAAACGCCTTTATCTGTTCCGATTCTTTACCACACATCGGGGAATGAAATAGCGATCACAAGACAGAATAAATTATTATCAACCATCTCAACACGATTATTCATATTTTATTGGGAATTAAGCCATACCCAACACGAAACTTCAAAATATTTCGATTAAAAAAATTCTTTACTTCCATTAAATTAAAATAAGCTTCTTATATAAACATTTTATTCATTAACTTTTAAATGCCATATTAGTTAATTTCCTTCTACTGCAAATCAATAGAGACATTAACATGTTTAATTGCTCTCAGAACCATTTTTGCTGTTGTATCCATAAAAGCCAGGATCAAAACTTCCATGCCTTCCTGAAGCGCATCCAATTTAATATCGCTAAGTACTATTTCTGTTGACTTATTTCCATATTCTTCACTCCCTGCATTGGTTAATAACTTCATCAATTGGCACAGTGTTTCTGTATATCCAATTTTCGCCGATTCGATAAATCTGTTGTTTGGGTTATCCATGAAATCATTTCTCTTCGTCAGTACTATTTTCTTTCCTTTGTATCTCATCAAGAAAAATAAATTCACTATATCGAAGAATAAATTAAACGGCAGTAAAATCGCACGTTTTCTAAACATTTTCAGTGATGTCAAAACATTTACTAATTCTTTTGTATCCAAATTGTCGTCTGGGTTAGCTAATTCGACCCCTTTAAGTATCTCCAAAATGTTACCAACCTCATTGTTGAATCGTTTTGCCAATTCCCTTAAACATGCGTAAGCAATTTCAACTCATTTTTATATCTGAAGACTAAACTTCCTTTTCCTGTATCTACAGATTTGCCTATTTCCCTGAGTTTCTTCATTGTATCTAATAAAACATCTATGTAAACACCCAGAATGTCTCTACTCGACACTATATTTATTGTGGATTTTAACAAGGAATTGTTAATTTCCTTTTCGTCTTCAATTTTTACGATTAACTCTACAAGACATATATTTAAAACACTCCAGTAGTTGAAGTTGTATTTAAATAACGGTATCAACAAACCAAATGGAAAGTTTATGGATGTATTTAACCTCGAAAACACATCAGCATCCATTAGGAAAGTATTTAATATCTTTTTGCATTTTTCGCTGGTAAAAGTGAGTTTGCTTTGGTCTAATTGAGGGAGTAAGTTTGGTATATTTCCTAGACTACTGACAGCGTTTTTGTTTTCGGCTGTACTAGTACTATCATTGGGGCCCTCGTTGCGTATCTCTATTGCCTGGAAAGGAACCGAGTCCGTTGGTTCTGGTATTTTATGTGTACTTTTGTTTTCTACAAAAATCATGGTAAAAAGCATAACAAATCCCGTCATCAAAATAGGTACTCCAAAAAGAAACATCAATTTTAGTCTTCTTCTTTTAGTTTTGTATTTTTTCGACATCTATAAAATTTAACAAAGTAAAGGAATTGTTCTATTATGTTTTTCATTGCACAATCTGTAATCCATAATAACCCCAACGCCGCATACTTTGTTCACACGTAAAGAAAATCAAACCAATTTTATTTTTGTACCAATCCCTTGTTTCAAAAATAAATTTCCGCAAAACAAACATTTTATTCGATACCATTGTTTTATTTAAACATGTTTTCGATATTGTTTGAGTCTGTCAGGATCTGGTTGAAAAGTGTTCCCTCGCGTCTAAACACCAGTAACAAAACATTCACTTTGTAAAATGTTTCTTTCAATTTGTCATCTTCATACAATTGGTCAGTCAGATATTTGAAAACTCTTTTGTAATTTTTTAATTCGAAGTTTAAGTGCATTTCAAGAAGTTCGTCGACATCAGACTTGTAGAGTTTGGCCTTCCCTTCAGTGTGGGCCACTTCGTATTCTTTCATTTCGCCAGTATCGTAGTTTAGTTCTGTTGTTGTATCTAAGTCATACTTGACAATCTCTCCACTTATGTCGCCGTTGTAAATATATGCTTTGTGTTTCAAAAACATATCTCTCAAACCTTCTTCAAAGGATTGTAACTTCCGCATTTCTAATTTTGTTTCGTTTGATAAATGATGTTGCTTATTTCTCAATTCTTTTATATTCATTGGAGATGTTAAAATGCTTTGTAATATGACAGAAGAGATAAAAATAGATTGTTCTGGGCTTATCTCTTCTTTATCTTCTTTATTACATTTTTGTGTGTTTTTAATCTGTATAATCAATTTTTTGAACTCAGCCCGTAAGCTTACAAAATTGTTTAATAATTTCTTTATTTGTTCAGAGCTCGCGTTTATGATGTTAAACATAGAATGACTTTTAACGCAAAAAATAATTGCTCGTATGTATAACAAATTGTGTTCTAAGATCATTCTAACATCTTTATATTCAAGTTTAAACAGTCCGTATGAATTTCCTTGAAAATCAATAAGATCAATGTTATCGAGCTTAACATTAGAAACGTTAAGCTCTAAGTCGCAATATTTTGAACAATCATTGAATCTTATTTGGATACCTTTATTCTCGAGTTCTATGGTTTCGATTATTTTGTCTACTATACTTTGTTGAGTAAGCGGATTTTCAACATTTATGTTTTCTTTGTTGTAATTTATATTAATAATTTCGGGTGCTTGTGATTTAAGTTCTTTTTTATTTTTCTTCTTTTTTCCTCTGACATGCTTTTTTGGGGGTTTGTTTTCAGTGAGTAAGTGGCTTTGCGGGGTGTACGAACTGCCTTCAAATATGAACATGGGATTCGCCATTATGTCTACAAATTTAAGTTGCTGTGTGTTTTCTTTTATTGTCTCGGCTAACTCATTTAACACAATTTTGTATATGGAGGCATATCCTTCTGATACGTTTGTGTTGTTATTTAATTCTGTTTCGATGTTTAAGTGTTTACAGGGAATAATTACTCGATCACCATTTATTACTTTTGCATTTTTATTTTTTAATAAATCTCCTAGAAATTCCACACCCTTACCAAACCCTAACAACTCAATTTTTAAGTTTTGTTCGTTGTAAAATTGGTTGCATTTTTCTATTTCCATCTGTTCTTTTGCTTCACGCGCCTCAAGTTGTTGTAAGCATTCTACAAGTCGGGAGCCATCTTTATAATCAGAACAATAGGTATAAGTATCGTTTTTAATAAGCGACCAGTTTTGATTATGTTCACCAATGATTATATTAGCGTCGCCCGTTGTATTTATAGGTGATAATCTTTTCAATTGTGAAACGGATTCATTTGTTTTTGATTGAGAGGGTAACTTATAAATATTACTATAGTCAATATTGTGATCGCCTGGTCTTTCGTTTTTATAGTCTTTTAGATTGTTCAGATGTTCAATGTTGAAATACTGAGCGGATTCCTCAGTTTGCTGAGTAGTGTTTGATTGAGAAGAATTTTGGTATAAAGTTTTAAGAAATTCTGCAACGAATTGATCGAATAGCTTGAAAATCAGTAGTAGAACGTTGTTTATCATCTGCTCATGATTCTTGTTAGTGCCCTGTTTTGATTTAACGGGTTCTTTTGAGACGAGAATGATCATTTTGTATAGTTTGTAATTAGAATCTACTTCTGGGATGTCCATGGCCGAAGTGTTAAAGTTCCTAATATCTTGGTGGAATATTAATTCACTGGTAGGATGTTCATTGGAAGTAGGTGCCGCGTATGTCTTAAATTGGGATGGATGAGTTTCAAAACTTAAATTTTGAAGAAAACCGATATTTATCAATATCTTGAGTTTATGGGCGCTTCTTTCATCTTCGTGTACTTCAAAGATTAACCAATGTTCATCTGGGCGTTTAAGAACAACCGAATGCCTTTCAAAGTCAAACATGTTGTCTTTTGTTCTCAATAAAAGGTGTTTGGCATTTAAATAATCATTAAAGTCGAGTGTGCAGTTTAACGATGTTAGAAGTAAAGAATAACCGAGTATAATTGAACTTATTTTATGTAACATTTTTTAAAATTCAAAAATTTGGATTGCATGTAAAGTTAACTACAGGTAGCCTCCGTCTATCTGAAACATACCGTAAAATTGTAGCATTTATTTCGGCTATCGAGATGTTTCGGATAACAAACATATAAGCGCAAAATAGACGATTTACGAGTTTCATTTTTGTAGGAATTTTTGATTGTTCAAACCAGAGTTGAGAATTTTGCCTAAATCCAGAACCCGACCCGACCCGCCCCGCCTTCGGGTCGGGCGGGTCGGGTAGGAAATTTTAAAGAATTTTTCTACTAAAAAATTAATTCCCCCAAATTTATGATATTCAAAAATAACGAATCAAAACTCAAACATTATTTGTTTTAACTTGTTTTCACCATAGAATCTAATATCAGAGTAAATTAACTATTTGAAAAATAAAATTACGCAAATATCTAGCGTAAATTAGTAAAATTGGGCATATTTTTAAAAGTGCATCCATGTGAGAGTTTTTAGCGTTTTTTTGACCTTCTTCCGCCCGAACCCGACCCGAACGGGTCGGGTTCGGGCGGTCGGGTCGGAAATTCTCAACTCTGGTTCAAACAAACCTCCAACATCATAAGACTTTAAAATAAAACTGTGAAAAAGCATTTTTCACATATCTATTGTTGAGAATAGGGACGTACATCGCCTTTTCCTCTTTTAAATAAATATAAAATTTATTTTTTGACAAAATATCTAGACTTCCACTACAATATGGCGACATCACAGTTCGGATCTAGAATCCGTGAAAGACTTGAGAAGAGCACGGCAGAGAGCCTACTAAGGCTGATGAAAATGAGAGGACTTACCGCAACTTCTCATGAAAATAGGGTGCTGGTAAAGGAACTGGAAGAGGATTTCCTCTCTGGATACAACGACATAAGATTCGCGATACTACATGCTTTAAAGTCGATGGTCAAGGATCGTAGCCTGCCCACGTTCATAGCAGACACCAAAGACTCGTTGATTCTCAGACTATTCGCGAGCGAATGTGACAAAGCGGACAATAAGCCCGCGGAGAAAACCACGGAGAAACTGCAGAATTTGGCCAGAGGAACCGAGGAAGCTATCCAAGCAAAGATTGGAATGGCACAAGTACCGGTCATGACAAACATGAAGAGGCCGAAAAGGGAGACAGAAACACCCCATATAGAGGCAGAGATGCCCTACAGGGAGGTAGAGGTTCCACATAGAGAGGTAGAGATCCCTCAGAGACAATCAATGATTCAGCAAGGCAACGTTGGCCTGCAAAACATTAGACAACCTACCGACTTTCTGGAAAGCGGTTTAGACCCCAGAATTTCATGGGGTGATTGGATGCAAGATTTTAACACCTATCTGGTGGCATCGGGCATGATCGATTGCAGCGAAGAGCGCAAAGCAGCCCTACTTGAGAGCTCACTAGGATGTGAAGGTAGAAGACTCCTCAGAACATTAACGGGGACGGTTGGACAGAGAACTGTGGAAATGATCCACCAAACTATGCGTGAGTATTTCACACCGGTGAGGACTATCACTTACCACCGGTTAAGCCTATTCAGAAGAATACAGAGGCGGGGTGAAGACGTGGCAGCTTTTGGAAGAGCCATGAAAGAACTCATAGCCTACTGTAACCTTGGGATAGGAGAAGACTCCATCCTAAGAGACCTCTTCATTGCAGGGTTGGAAGCAGACGGTATCCAAAGAACTCTAGTAGCCAAAACCCCAGAAACATTCAGAGAAACGATGGTAAGAGCACAACAGTTGGAAACAGCGTTGTTTATGAAGATACAAAGACCCCAGGCAACGGGAGGTAGACAAGAAAGTATCATGCCTCGAAGAGATGATCGGCCTGGATCTAGGTTTGATGACGGACCAAGGTTTGAAGAGAGGATACTGTGCGATAAGTGCAAAGAGTACCATCCCAGAGCAAGGAGGTATTTCCCAGCTCAGGGACATCGATGCAACAGATGTAACCGACGGAACCATTTCGAATTCTGCTGCGGTGGAGGACCAAACCCACGCGTAAACAAAATGCAGAATCATCAGCGAATTAGCGATGGGTACAAAGACTTGAATGGAAAAATAGTAAAAGATAATAGCCTAGACCATGTGAAAGTCACGGTAGGAAATGGATATTTCAATGCCCTAGGTGATACAGGAGCGGAAGCCAATATATTAAACGAGAAGACAGCCGGTCGGCTAGGGATTAGAAAGATAAACACCCGAAAATCGGGGATATTAACCGCGTCAGGACAAAAAGTCGACGCAATAGGAGACATTAAACTGGACATAGAAGTCCAAGGTAACAAGAGCCGAGAAAGGTTCATAATTGTCAGGGAAATAGAGAACGTTCTAGGTAACGGGGCGTGTAAACGGCTTAGGATACTGAAAGTCAAGAGAGACGCCGTCTGGAATAGGAATAAAAGAGTAACTAAAGATAATAAAGTGATTGCAGACATTGATTACACGTTCGATTGTTTAAAAATGCATGGTACTATTGATAATCACTCTGTTCTAGGTGAAACGACAATAACCAACCCCGAAACTCAGTTAAACCTAAGTAGGGAAACCACTTCAGTGGAGGGGAGAAGAAGAAATATGCCAGAACAGAAGGTACTTAAACAAAGACCGTTTGCACCTAAGCTAGTGAATTTTAAACTCTTTGTAAAAGAAGGAGCGCAGCCGGTGATACAAAAGGAACGTCCAGTCCCGTTTGCACTACGAAACGAGGTTAGAGACGAATTAAATAGACTACAAAGGGAAGGAATCTTAACTCCCTGCAAAAACACCGAATGGGCTAGCCCATTGGTAGTCGTCAAAAAGAAAGACGGAGGCATTCGCCTATGCGGTGACTTCAGGGCCTTAAACAAAGCGTTGCAGGATGATAAATACCCGCTCTCTAATATTGAGGAATTGTTCTGCAAACTAGGTAAAGGGAACCAGTTTTTCAGTAAAATTGACCTCAAAAATGCGTACCATCAGGTACCATTGGAGAAGGAATCGCAGCCTCTAACCACAGTGGTTACGCACGTGGGCATGTACCAATACACTAAAATGCCTTTTGGAGTTAAATCCGCACCTAGTGCGTTCCAAAGGATCATTAGTAGGATAATTGGAGAAGAATCAGGGCTACTATGCTACTTAGATGACATCCTAATAGCAGCCCCCACCTCCAGTGAATGTTTAGCGAAAGCAAACAAAATTAGAAACAAACTGCATAGAGAAAGAATCCAAATTAACGAGGAGAAATCAATACCGTTAGCCAAAAAAGTAGAATTTTTAGGGTACGAGATAACAGGAGCAGGAATCCGGCCCACTGAAATAAAAGCCTCAGTGATAGATAAACTGAAGGACCCAAGCAATGTCAAGCAAGTCCGACAAGTCTTAGGGGTAATTAACTACTACGGTAGATTCATTCCTGAAATAGCTATAATAGCTGAACCAATACATAGACTACTCCAAAAGGAAATTAAGTTCAACTGGGGTAAGGAACAAATGGAAGCATTCCGGAAGCTTAAAGATCTGGTTAACAAGAGAGCAATACTAACACCGTTTGACACCAGCTCCGACAAGCAGGTACGATTAAAATGTGGCGCTTGTGAGGAAGGTATGGGCGCGGTATTAGAACAGAAACAAGAAGATGGATCCTTCCGTCCGATTTCTTATTGGTCATCCCGTTTCAGGAAATACGAGCGAGGATATGCCATAGGCGAGAAAGAAGCACTTGCGTGCGTATCCGGCATCGACAAGATCAAGAAGTACCTTCTGGGCCTACATTTCATATTGAACACAGATCACCGCTCCTTGGTAACGCTGCTCTCACGAGCAAGATAAAACGTACGATGGCTCGTATTAAGCGTTGGAGAGACAAACTAGCATGCTACAACTATACTTAGAGTTCCCAAAATTCCCGAACCTAAAATTTATCGAGAATCGAGAAACGGATTTATGGCCATATTTCCCGGGAAATGAGAAAAAACTCTCGAAATTC
Source organism: Mikrocytos mackini (assembly GCA_030180075.1). Classification (NCBI taxonomy): domain Eukaryota; phylum Endomyxa; class Ascetosporea; order Mikrocytida; family Mikrocytiidae; genus Mikrocytos; species Mikrocytos mackini. The sequence continues at coordinate 15,034 of JASNJN010000062.1, read as the reverse complement.
TCGAAAATTTTCAAGAATTTTAGACGTAAAAACTCCAGTTCCCGGGAATTGGGAACTCTAATTATACTATAGAGCATGTGAAGGGGGAGCATAATGAAATAGCTGATCTACTGTCAAGGAATACCACTGACACGGACCATAAAGAGATACCTCTCAACGAAGAAATGGTCATCAACGCCATAAGGAATTACAGTCCACAAGCACAGACTTCCTATGGTAGCGAGATGAGAGAGGTAGTAGACTAAATTCAAAATGAACACTGGACTGAGGAGAACCAAAGAAACTATCCAGGTTTTTACAAAACAAAGAGAGGTTGACAGTACTAGATGGTTTCCTACTAGACATTTAAATTATCGATCTCGACATTATCGATTATCGAAATAATAGTGGATTTTTCGATAATCGATATATCGAAATCAATATGCGAGTTTTACTATTATTTCGAAATATATTTTGTTGTAACTGATTATCAAGAGCATAATTCAGCTAATCTACAATAAACTGGGGTATTATGATAAGAATTTAGTGTTATGAACGAAATTTTTAATATTTTGCATCGAAATATCGAAATTTATATAAATTTAGCTTTTAAATGCTCCCACGTAAAAAGCAAAATTTATCGAAGAATCATGTTTATCATATCGGAAAAATTTATCGATTTATCGATTTTTTTAATAATCGATAAAAATTTTAAATGTCTATTTCCTACTTTTGGATGGGACTCGGTTCATTCCGGACAAAAGCGTTCGAGAAGCAATTATAATCGAAGGACAGAATGTACATCAGGGAGTTACACGATCTACTAAAAGGATAGGCAGATTATTTTGGTGGCCATCCCGGACTCGACAAGTTCAAGACTTTATACAGAACTGTCAGAGATGCCAAAGATTGGATAGGACCAAAAAGGTTTTTGAGACACCACTGCGCCCAGTTGAGTTACCAGCGGGTCTGTGGGACAAAATAGCGATGGATTTAAAAGGACCGCTTAACTTAATAGAGGACCACATAAGTACCTGTTAGTGGTAATGGATAGGGCCGTGAATTATAGTACCAGATTTATGCACAAATAGTAACCCCAAATGTTCTTTCAATACGCCCAAAATAGTACCAAATAGTACCGTCATTTGGTTTGACATTTTTACAAAAATTTGTTTATACAACTGTCTTGACTAATATATAATCAATTTCCTTCTTGATGATTTCGTGCGGATAGTTATTAGGGATTTTCTTTAATTATAAAGTTAAATTTTAAATTTTGAAAAGAACTTATATGGATATTATGGCTGACTAAAGGAATCGCATGTAAAAACGGCGGCTATACGACAAATATTGTATACATCTAGAACATATATATAAATTCTTTCATTCTTCATGGCTGCTAATTACAACTCCCCCGACCTTTCTTGATTTAAAGACTAACCAAGCTATTACACCCTATAAAATTCTAGCACAATAGAACCTGTAACCCATTACAATACTGTATACAACAACAATGTAGATACTTCCTATAAAGACGGCTTTTCGGTATTCAAATTCAAAACAGTCTCAAATTGTAAAGACGGTGCTTTCCTTCTGATGACAACATTGTATTCATTGACTCTACCGATAAACAACGAAGATTCATCTAATCTGCGAGAATTAGACCCACACACGCTTCTATTAATAACTTTTACAATTCATAGACAAACATCCTTATTTATTTAACGATCCTGAATTACAAAAGGACTCAATAGTATTTAAAGGACTCGAAACGGGGTTATACAAAGAATTTTATAGCGGTCCAATAGATCGTACTACTATATAACAAAGACAGAATTTAAGATGAAATGAACGTGCAACATCGATATTTTAATATTCTTCTTAATTTCTTCTGCATTATTATGTCTAAACATGGGCATTTGGATAATAAAACCGAGGATTTTGCAGTTTTCTACATTCTATTAGTTACTATGTTAAAGAAGATGTAATTAACAGAACGTTAAATTGCTAATAAATTTAACAGAAGAGAAGAAGGTCCAAACTATGCATATACATTGTCATCGAATCAAGTAAAGAACTACTTATCACTACACTAACACTGAACACTTGTTGCTTAAAACTTTTAATTTCTATTGCAATTTTTAAAATAGGAATCACCATGTGAAGCAGCAAATTAACGGTAACAATATTTACAAGCGCGATTTCTCGCAAAGTTTACTTAAAGAACGACATATTTCTAACAATATAAATTCGGCGAATAGTGTTTTGTCTAATAAAGAGAGAAAGCTCGACAAAATATATTTCATTAGTAAGAATTAATAAAAACACCATTTTGCATATTTTAACCGTTTCGTAATAAAACTACAATCAAAAAATACAAAAGAAAACAAAAGAAAACAAAAGAAAACAAAAGAAAACAAACGAAAACAAACGAAAACAAACAAAAACAAACAAAAACAAACAAAAACAAACAAAAACAAACAAAACAAAGTAAAGACGATGATGCTTTAGGTTTTCTAGAGAGTTACAAATCAGTATCCTAAGTTTTTCTTATTGCAAAAACTTATGTTAAAATGATCAATTAGCAAGGCTTGGCGAAATAAAGTATTTTCCCGAGTGTTTAAAAGAAATAACCGATATTAAAGAAATTGGAATGTTGTTTCTGTTATACATATGTGTTGACTTAAAAGAAATAGAATATTGCAAATTAAGTGTATAACCATGACTGTAGATGGTTTAAAAGCGATGTTATTAGTTTGGGATTGATAAACATCATCCTAAGTGATGATTGTTATGAGAACAACACTTAGATATAAACATAATATTGAGAGGAATTACACAATTATATATATAAAAATAATGAAGGAAGTGTTATTGTGTTGAATTGTCGTTTAAGAGTTAGTAGAGTATAGGAATTTTTGAATTTGGGAAAGCTTGAATTTATCAAATAAACAAACATAAGTTGTTTGTTCAACTCAATAATTTTTTAATTAAGTAAGGTATATTTAACCAATAATCATACTTATATAATTATTTAGTTGTTATTCAAGACTTATAAATGCTTATTTCCCATAATTATGAACATTTCCTTGATGAATTGCTCTTTCATAGCCAGTTTTTTATCACTAAGAAAGTCTTTAAACTGCGAGAACCTTCTTTCTACTTCAACACTAGTGCATTTTGAAAGTCTATAGAATATACTATTTGTCAAAATCATATCCTTCACGGCTATCCTCTCTCCCTCAATATATCTTTGTAATTTGCATAATTCTGCAAACCCTTTATTCTTATTCAGAACATACTCGAACTTAGTAAGTAGTTTTGCACCCAACTCTGTCTGTTGCCTCTCAAGCCCTGTTTTGAAGTTATAAATAATCTGCACATAGTCCTTTAAAACATTCTCAGTTGACTCCAAGTTGTTAATGTAGTCTGGTAGAGCGCGTAGTGCGTCGTAAATTGCAAGTAACTCTTGATGCAACCTTTCATCCTCTAGTAGACGTTTACATTCATATGCAGCAAAGGAAGAATCTGCATCTATGTGTTGAAGGATTTCTTTGAGTTCTTCGAAGTGTCTCATTATGTAGGATACTGTTGTTATCCAGGTACCCCATCTTGTAACTACGGTCTCAGGAGGTAAAGGCAGTTCTGGATAAAGTTCTTTGAAGATTGTAACATTTGATGGTGATTTTTTAAAAACTTTTTTAAGATTGTTTGTTAAGTCATTTGCCAACTTAGAAAACTTCCTCGCCTCCTCTGCCACTAGGTGCAACATGTGTGCCACGCATGTAACATGCACCATTTTATTATAAAGACTTTCAAGCAGTTTGAATGACTTCTTCATGTAATGTGCTCCATCAGACAGATACAACAAGACATTGTCATATTTTATCCCTTCTGGATACAATATCTGTAGACTGTCGGAAAACAATCTCGCGATTGTATCAGAGTTAGAATGCTCCAAAACATCTAAATTTAAGACATAAGATGCTTTAATTAGATTGTCGCCAAGAACCCCAATTACAACTATTGCAATATCACGATTAAGCAAATCCTTAGACGTGTCGATACAAATCCAGATCTTCTTATTACCGATTATTAGCCTAATTTTATGCAAAATCGCGTGATATTGCGGAGTTATATAGTTCTTTCTTAATGTAGAAGGATTGGGAAGTGTGTATTGAGTATATTTGTTGAAGAATGCTTTGAGATTGGGATCTAATAGCTTTTGTAATGGAATATTTGTTCTTATGGAGCATGTACTAATCTCACTGTTGAATGTGCGTTGGGTAATAAACGAGGCGTTTGTAATTAGTAGACTTTGTACATAGATTTTGTTTAAATTGCTCCGTGTTTTTGAGTTTCTAGATGTTGTTCAATTTTTTGTTTTTTGCTGCGCGACACTTCACACTTACACACACTGCAGAATAACTTTTCCAAGCTTATTACGAGGGACTTCGCGTCTAATTCCATTAGGATGCCCTTGAGTCTTTCGAGTGACAACATGTACTTTTTTTCCAAAATTTAAATGCCAAAATAGTACAAATTTTATATAAATAATACCAAAGTACAAAAACAAAAAAGTCGATTGAACACTTATAAAAAGAAACATAATATTTATAAACCTCTCATGCGTCTATACCTTGATTTTTAAAATTTGCAAAAGTACTATTTTTCACGACCCTAGTAATGGACTACTATTCAAAATGGCCAGGGGTAATCGGTCTACAGAATATAGACAGTAAGGTTATTATTAGAAAGTTAAGAGGACTGTTCAATACCTTTGGGTTACCCAAAGAGGTCGTGTCCGATAATGGAACACAATTTGTTTCCGATGAAACAGAAAGATTTCTAGAAACCAATGGGATCGAGCACAATCGAGTAGCTTTATATGACCAAGGCAAAACGGACTGGTGGAAAGATTTAATCGCTATTTAGCAGATAAACTGGATGAAGCGGGTAAATTAGGATGGAATATAGCAGACTTGATAGAGGAAGCCGTCGCTAATTATAGATCCACCCCGCATTCGACTACAAACATTAGTCCTTTCGAAGCAATGTTTGTCAGGAAAATTAGAAACAAGTTGTCCCGTTGGAATCCTATAACAAGTACCAACGAGGAAAGAATCATCGTAAATAGAGACGAGGTCGCACTGAAACAAAAGAAAAGTACAGACTACTTTAATAAAAGAAAGGCTGTAAGAAAAACAAACTTCAGCCCAGGTAAAGATGTCTATTTAAAGACACATAAAGGGAAGTTTTCAGGGCCAGTAAAAGTTGAGAGCCAAAGAAAAACTTCCGTAAAACTAGCAGATGGCAGGAATTGGCCAATCGCTAAGGTTAGTAGAACTAGGAAACAGGAGATAAACCTAAACATGAGAAAATTTTATGCGGTGAACGATGCATCTTTGTTTATAGGTTTATTGTAGAGAATTTTTAAAAAAGGTAAGCGGAGAAAGCTCACGAGGAGGGGAGATGTTAAGAATATGGACGTATATCGCCTTTTCTCTTTTAACCCTTTGCAACCGACGACCCTTTAAAGCTTTATCTAATTGTTTAAATGTTCCCGTTGTTATAATACCATTATTTGCAACAAGGATGTGCTTCGCGTAGTATACTCATAAATATACATCAATGATTTGTTCTTATAATTTATAAATTTTTATAACAAACCAAAATGAAATATCTGACGACAGCTATATAAGTGACTTATCCCACCAACATTAATCCGATGATCCGTTTAACACAGATTCTACACAACACACTACAAATAGACAGGAAACCATCTCTCTTGCATTATAATTCATTTGTGGTATACACGATCTATCCCCGATTAACGAATTATAGCCCGTAGAGAGTAATTATCGAGGCCAAACGTGATACAAATAAGATAATAATAATTAAATATAAATTTTAAATTTTATTAAAAATTTTATTATTTTTTAAAACATACAAAGAGGTCCCTACCCCATTCGGACAATCTTTATATAGCATTACATCCGTACTGGACAATTACTAACATCAACATGGCAATATGGCGATGATTTGAGGTTCCAATTAAATTTTTTATTTGAAAATATGAGAAGTGATTAAGAAATATGATTATGTAAAATACAATCAGAATCGGTTAAATACCTCCGTTCCCCCATTTTACCCAATCTTCCCCAAAAAGTCCATTCTTCCCCAATTTGACCCAATCTTCCCCATTCTGAATAAACTTCCCATTTTGACCCATTCATCCCCAAGAATTATTTTTTAAACATGGTGAGTTGTTGTATTTATAACAAGTATCAACAAATATGTTTTGTTTTTTAAAAAATCCACCACTTCTAATCAAAAAAAATTTTTGTATGTATCATTTTGCTTACTTTCTAGATATAACAAATAATAACGATACAACAGATAATAACTACATATCTTTATCATTGCTTGTATAATATGTTATAAAATAATTTTATGAACACAAAATTTAAAGAAATATTACAACCCAAATTGTCGAACACAAAGGCTTTGAATGACACAGAAAACTTCTTTGCTAATTTATATTGGTTGCTTTCAAGACAAAGTGATATTTCCAATGGCTGTGTATACCTGGATAGCTTGGTAATATCCAGGCAGGAATTCGGCGAGTTTTTCGTATTCTTACATGAATTTCTGTCTATAAAGAACAATAGGGTGTTTGGAAATACACATTCCATATACTTCTATTGTGGAAATAAACATAGACATTCGTGTATGTACAAGGTTACATTAACTAGAAAACTCAATCAAAATTACTATGTTATGAAAAGTGATAATCTGCACCTCCATACATGCACAATCGAAACTGGTATACAGATCGCTCTTCTTATTACCAAACTATATACACATATGAACAAATCCGTATGTCCAAAATTTACAATAATTTGGCCATCATTGTTATTAGATTTCCCCGAACTGGTGGAATATAAAAGAAATGCATACAAAAAATATTTCGATAGAAAGAAAGAAGAACCTTCCGATCACCAACTAACATTGAAAAGTCTGGTGTCTTATTCGAAAAATATAGATCCGTACATAACAGGATATTTTTGTATAGATGCAAATACTACAGGGGATAAATTTTACAGCATCTTTTCTTCTCAAGTATTGCTCGAATCGGTATCCAAGTATGCCATCTTTACAATTGATGGCACTTACAAGTTGAGCAAGGCTAATTTCGTCATTATAATCTTTGGCGCGATTTCCTTTCAAGAAAAATTTCGCTTAATTGCATATTCACTGACAAATAATGAAAGTATTACATCATACAATTACATATTTGAAAAAGTAAAAAGTTATTGTAATACTAATGCCATTCCGTTCCAACCACACGCGTTTATTACGGATAGTGCGCCAGCAATAAAGACGACAGTTGCCCAATCATTCCCTGATGCCATACATGCATTATGTTGGGTTCACATAACACGCAACACCATCAAACGCATACCCAACACAAATCCCGATTTAAAGAAGAACATCTTCTCCGATTTAAACTACCTTCAAAAGGCATATAATTATGCCATATTCCAAAAGGCTTGGGTAGCATTATTGAGGAAGTATTTAGAATATCAAAATTTGGAGGAGTTTATAAGTTACTTTGAGGAGAATCATATTCACAACAACTGCCAGTGGTATGAGGGATATTTATTAAATTGTCCCAAAACTAGCAACAATATCGAAGGCTTTAACTCGAGTTTGAAACAACATTATTTGGGTTACAATAAAAATAATCTGACCACATTGATAAGTGCGCTAGGAAAGATCTTATCATTGAAAGGAGAAACAAGATCATATGAATTTGCGTCAGGAGTTGATAACGTACATTATTCCAGCATTCCAACGGAAAATTGCAGGTTTACTTTGATAGGGAACTGCGAAACATTGATGTTTTACTTGTGTGAATACCCTGAATATGGAGCATCAGATATTGGGTTCGAAGTAGACAGAATAATAGGGCTGTTGTTTAGAAACGATGGATTAACCTCCTTTAGAGAGTTTCGTCTACTGATGAATTGTCGAATCGTTTGTCATAATAGCTGTGGAACAGGTATCTGGGAAGACTTGTGGTGTAATTGCCATGAATATAAGAAGTGGAGGAAATGTAAACATGTTTATTTTTTAGGTGTGGAAGAGCTCAAGCTGCCTAATTTGGAATTTTCTATAGGAGACCGTCAGAAAACCGGTCGGCCACGCTCAATCACAAGAAACCAGGCATTACACACTGATAATCGTTAAATAATTAATTATAGACTTTACTATATACTTAACCAAATAAACAATTAAAGTAAATTATATTATATTGAAATTCATATTTAAAATAAAAATTAATAATTAATTCATTAWWWCTARTTWTTGTTTTGTACCTTCTCATTCAACGCTGTGTCTTTAACTTTGTTGTGATTTATTCTTTTATTAATTAGTTCATTTTAATGTCCACATTCACTTTGATATTTTGATATAGGCTTATATCTAATAACAATGGCATTGTCCCAATGATTTAGTTTATATTTTCGTTTATTACATATACCACTTCTGTATCTTCTTTTAATTTTAGCGTATCCGACTAATGCTCATCATTTAAACAGCCTCTGTCTTTTTACCACCGTCTTCTATTAGCAATCGTCTTGTGAGTTGATTGATTTCCTATTTAAGTTGTCCAGTATATGTATGAAATATGTCCTGTCAGTTATAGATGTTTCCAGGGAGAAAGAGATCTTTTTTGGTTTTCAGAAATTAGAAATTGAAAATTACAAAGTACACATCTAACTTAACACAAGCAATTTATATTAGTTTGTATCGGTGAGTTACATACTTCAAACACATATTTCATGTACAAATCAAAGAAATCCACAAGGTCAATACCAGAGCCATATTGAACAGGAGAGAGGTGAGTGTTTGAAAGTAGTATAGAGTAAGGGAATTGTTTACCGTAATTAAGTTAGATTACACGTGTTGTGGAAGTTCAATAAGACCTGTGGAATTTTAACCAACGAATTACTTTAAAATTGCGTTAACAAGCGGGTTTGATAAAGGGGCAAATATTTAAACAGATTTTAATGATGCTTAGGAGTTTATACAAATTATATACTACAGAAAAGAGGGTGTAAACCTTCAAATATTAAAGTATGTCAAGATGAAATCACGAATAATAAATTAAGGGAATATATAACACAAAAAGATAACCAAATCAGTAAATTAATAAAAGAATAAATCACAACAAAGTTAAAGACACAGCGTTGAATGAGAAGGTACAAAACAAAAGCTGAAATAATGTATTTATTTATATAATTAGTTTTAATGAATTAATTATTAATTTTTATTTTAAATATGAATTTCAATATAATATAATTTACTTTAATTATTTATTTGGTTAAGTATATAGTAAAGTCTATAATTAATTATTTAACGATTATCAGTGTGTAATGCCTGGTTTCTTGTGATTGAGCGTGGCCGACCGGTTTTCTGACGGTCTCCTATAGAAAATTCCAAATTAGGCAGCTTGAGCTCTTCCACACCTAAAAAATAAACATGTTTACATTTCCTCCGCTTCTTATATTCATGGCAATTACACCACAAGTCTTCCCAGATACCTATTCCACAGCTATTATGACAAACGATTCGACAATTCATCAGTAGACGAAACTCTCTAAAGGAGGTTAATCCATCGTTTCTAAACAACAGCCCTATTATTCTGTCTACTTCGAACCCAATATCTGATGCTCCATATTCAGGGTATTCACACAAGTAAAACATCAATGTTTCGCAGTTCCCTATCAAAGTAAACCTGCAATTTTCCGTTGGAATGCTGGAATAATGTACGTTATCAACTCCTGACGCAAATTCATATGATCTTGTTTCTCCTTTCAATGATAAGATCTTTCCTAGCGCACTTATCAATGTGGTCAGATTATTTTTATTTTAACCCAAATAATGTTGTTTCAAACTCGAGTTAAAGCCTTCGATATTGTTGCTAGTTTTGGGACAATTTAATAAATATCCCTCATACCACTGGCAGTTGTTGTGAATATGATTCTCCTCAAAGTAACTTATAAACTCCTCCAAATTTTGATATTCTAAATACTTCCTCAATAATGCTACCCAAGCCTTTTGGAATATGGCATAATTATATGCCTTTTGAAGGTAGTTTAAATCGGAGAAGATGTTCTTCTTTAAATCGGGATTTGTGTTGGGTATGCGTTTGATGGTGTTGCGTGTTATGTGAACCCAACATAATGCATGTATGGCATCAGGGAATGATTGGGCAACTGTCGTCTTTATTTCTGGCGCACTATCCGTAATAAACGCGTGTGGTTGGAACGGAATGGCATTAGTATTACAATAACTTTTTACTTTTTCAAATATGTAATTGTATGATGTAATACTTTCATTATTTGTCAGTGAATATGCAATTAAGTGAAATTTTCCTTGAAAGGAAATCGCGCCAAAGATTATAATGACGAAATTAGCCTTGCTCAACTTGTAAGTGCCATCAATTGTAAAGATGGCATACTTGGATACCGATTCGAGCAATACTTGAGAAGAAAAGATGCTGTAAAATTTATCCCCTGTAGTATTTGCATCTATACAAAAATATCCTGTTATGTACGGATCTATATTTTTCGAATAAGACACCAGACTTTTCAATGTTAGTTGGTGATCGGAAGGTTCTTCTTTCTTTCTATCGAAATATTTTTTGTATGCATTTCTTCTATATTCCACCAGTTCGGGGAAATCTAATAACAATGATGGCCAAATTATTGTAAATTTTGGACATACGGATTTGTTCATATGTGTATATAGTTTGGTAATAAGAAGAGCGATCTGTATATCAGTTTCGATTGTGCATGTATGGAGGTGCAGATTATCAATTTTCATAACATAGTAATTTTGATTGAGTTTTCTAGTTAATGTAACCTTGTACATACACGAATGTCTATGTTTATTTCCACAATAGAAGTATATGGAATGTGTATTTCCAAACACCCTATTGTTCTTTATAGACAGAAATTCATGTAAGAATACGAAAAACTCGCCGAATTCCTGCCTGGATATTACCAAGCTATCCAGGTATACACAGCCATTGGAAATATCACTTTGTCTTGAAAGCAACCAATATAAATTAGCAAAGAAGTTTTCTGTGTCATTCAAAGCCTTTGTGTTCGACAATTTGGGTTGTAATATTTTTTTAAATTTTGTGTTCATAAAATTATTTTATAACATATTATACAAGCAATGATAAAGATATGTAGTTATTATCTGTTGTATCGTTATTATTTGTTATATCTAGAAAGTAAGCAAAATGATACATACAAAATTTTTTTTGATTAGAAGTGGTGGATTTTTTAAAAAACAAAACATATTTGTTGATACTTGTTATAAATACAACAACTCACCATGTTTAAAAAATAATTCTTGGGGATGAATGGGTCAAAATGGGAAGTTTATTCAGAATGGGGGAAGATTGGGTAAAATTGGGGAACGGAGGATAGTAGCCGTATATGCATAAAATATTGGATTCATAAATTTAATTCCTGTGAGAGGGTCTCATAATTTTGTAAACAATATTGTTATTATGTGCGCCAAAAACCAAAGACTCGAAAGTTTTTTGATTATATTTTATACAAAAATCGAACAAAAGGTAAATTACCAACACAAAAAGTTAAATTATCAACCCTTAATTATTTCTAAATTTTGTTATTATTACTATTATTTATAACCAACTCAAAATCCGCAAACTTAGACAATCATTACAGCCTAATGTATTTTCTCCTTCTTTTATTATTTGAAATATTATTTCTTTTTCTTTATGTCCCCATCTAACAGAGCATTTTGCTTTCCCTATTACTTCCACATCGGTATTATTAAATGCTTTTAATTTCAAATCACTTGTAATTATATTTTCTCAATTATCTACTTCTTTGATTGTCTGGCTGTTTAACAGACTACAATCGGCGCCTGTGTCTGCTATTACTGTCACGGCCTTTTCATTTATTATAACTGTTTTCTTTTTGGGAATTTCTTTTCCGTTTACAATATTTACCTTCCCATTCCTAGGAGGATTTCTACGATCTTCGTCATTTTGTCTTTTTGAACAATATCTTGCAAAGTGGTGTCTACCTCCGCAATAATCGCACCTTTTACCCTCAGCAGGATAATTTCTTCTATTATGTTCGTGGAAACCGCCGCAACGTGGACAAGATTGTATTCTTGTGTATGGTCTCGGTCGCGGGGTATAACTAAACTGATACTGATTGTATCCAAAAGGTGGAACCATTCTTGGTGATTGAATTGGAAAAGGATTATTAGGCCGTCTATTTTCTCTAATACTTTGTTGTGTTTCTCTTATAAAGTCTAAGACCTCTTCCAGGGTCTCCAAGTTTTTAAATAATAAAGTATTGCGCAGAGACTGGTCATATAAACCATTTATAAATATATCACGCACCCAGTTATTCTTTTCTTCTTTGAAATTGCATTCTAATGCTATTTCCTTCAGTACTTCTACGAACGTTTCATTGGATTCACCATTCCTTTGGATCCTATTTACGAACTCGCATCTCTTTGTTGTTGCGGTTGCTACACTGTAGTAATGCTTATTCATGGCAGCATCAATGTCCTCAATTGTAGAAATTGGGATTTCTAAGCTTCGTAGTAATCGATTTCCTTCGGTCCCCAGACAGTGCTTTAAAACAGCTACTATCCTATCTTTAGGGAAATTGTCATAATTGTTGGCTGTTAGAAATACCGTGAATTCGTCAAACCAGGTACGCCATTCGAGTTGGGGTTCTCCGACCTCCTTTAAAAACGGTTCAGGTTGTTTAAGAATAAAACCACGTTCTTGGTTTTCTTTTTTGTTGGTGATAGTTGTACCGCTGGTTTCCGCAGGGTCATTACTACGCATATCGTCTTCTCTTTTTTCACTGTCTTTTAAATTTAATTTATCTTCAAGGTTGTGTACACCTAATTTTTGTTTGTCCGTTTGTTGTGCTTTTGGAACGCTATGCTTTGCATGGTTAATACTACTAATGGTAGTTTTATTTGTTTTATCAACTTTGATATCGCAGCCTGTGACAGGGTGGAGACGACTACTTATAGTAGACTGTCCGTTTTTTGAACATGAAATCCGCTGCTTGTTGCAGGGTGATGGCTTTTCAAATGAGTCTCACTTTTAACAACTTCTATGAGATCGCTACTTGTTGTAGGATTTACATTTCTTGACATATCATGTTTTCCCTTCTCAAGGGGGGTTTTGTTACCTCTGTCTGATGCAGGGTAGACATTTAAAATTTTATCGATTATAAAAAAATCGATAAATCGATAAATTTCTTCGATATGATAAACATGATTTTTCGATAAATTTTGCTTTTTACATGGGAGACATTTAAAAGCTAAATTTATATAAATTTCGATATTTCGATGCAAAATATTAAAAATTTCGTTCATAACACTAAATCTTATCATAGTACCCCAGTTTATTGTAGATTAGCTGAATTATGCTTTTGATAATCAATTACAACAAAATTTATTTCGAAATAACAGTAAAACTTGCATATTTATTTTCGATATATCGATTATCGAAAATATCGAATTATCGAAAAATCCACTATTATTTCGATAATCGATTATGTCGAGATCGATAATTTAAATGTCTAATACAGGGTTAATTGGAGTTTTATTTTACGCTTTATACGCCCTGATTTTGATTTTGTTGTCTTTGTTGCAACTTTATCTTGCTCCTCATTATTTTTACTTACTTTTGGGAGACTTTAACATTCCTTTTGAATGGCCATAGATTTTTGTTTTTTTTTAAATTCTGCCGCTTTATCTAGGGCTTTTTCAACCTACTCAGGATGTTCTTCCAACCACCGCTTGTATGCCATTTCTTCTCTTTGTCCATGGCTGTAGAAAAGATCTTGGATTTCTTTCCAGATCAACCTTTGTACCCACCCTTCTTTTGTAGTAATGGCTAACTGTTCGAGGATTGCATTAGGACTGATTTCTTCCATGATTTGGGCAATGGTCTTCCTTTCAAACTTCTTTGCAAGTCCAAGTACTACTTTGACCACTTCCTGGTCGACCTCCACCATTGGGGTCATACTACCTCTGGCTGTCCATTTGACTAGTAGACGGTATTTATCTCTTCGTCCCAGGGTTCGACACATTTCTTTAAGGTCTGCAATAGCTTGTGGGGTTGTCATTTAGTATCTGGATTTTCTTTGAAATTTTAAAATTTATAAATATTTATGTGCATTATATTTGCAAGATATTCTGATTACTTTCAAAGCATGTTTCACTTGTTTAACAATATAAATGAACTGATTAACAACAAAAAACCTACTAATTTCACCTATAAAAATAATAAAAACTAATAAAAATTTAAACTCGGAAAAATTGATTGTACAACAGATACAGACATAGCCACGCATGATAAGACAGAATACGAAACAGCTGAGGTTTTATTTGCACTTTCTACATACATAGATGTGTGCACGCCCATAACCCCATCTTATATACATCGATTGGTGTAAACAATTCCAAATAAAGAAAGGCACACAGACGATTAAGAGCGCACTTTAAATATGGATGGAGGAACATGTTCTTACGCCTACCAACCCATATGCACGTTTTAATAAGTACCAGATACATGTTAAACATGGTAAATAATATAAAAACAACTTCAATACGAGCGTAAAGAACCAACAGAAGAGTGAATGAAAACTAAATGAAGAAGCGACTCAATATAAAAGGCATCGTATATCTTTTCTAATTGATGTACATTAAACCCCAACCACATAGAACCGAATACAAAATGTTTACCAGCTTGAGGATTCAGATTAATATGTGAGACATATATAAAAAGCAATAACAGAGAATATACGTACATTGCGTTTTATCTAACACACAACCGCTTCAAGAAACAAGTGGATTGCAATGTAAACAAAGATCAACAGAAAAGAAATTTATAAATAGATCAATAGATAAACCCACTAGAACAAAGCGTCGAAAGTTGAGTAAGTAAGTACGAGCAATGTTAGAACAG
>JASNJN010000061.1:0-18671 GCA_030180075.1 Mikrocytos mackini | reverse complement strand
GTTTATTTTGCTAAAAATAGTA
Organism: Mikrocytos mackini; assembly: GCA_030180075.1. Lineage (NCBI taxonomy): Eukaryota > Endomyxa > Ascetosporea > Mikrocytida > Mikrocytiidae > Mikrocytos > Mikrocytos mackini. The sequence continues at coordinate 18,649 of JASNJN010000061.1, read as the reverse complement.
AAAGGTATGTTTTATTCATTCGAATAACCCATAAAATGATTCGTTTTACATATTAATTTGTGGAAAATACAGAATTCTGTGAAAATATCAAAAACTTGTGGAAGAATCATAAACTTGTGGACAAAGTACGAAATTTGTGGACAAATCAGAATGAGCCCCATTATAGAGCCTCCTCCAAATTTACGCTGGTTTTTGTATACTATTTCCTCGTTCTTTTTGCCCCAATGCTTTGAATAACAATCGGGGCCGTCCATATTGAATTTTTTCTCATCAGAGAAAACTGTAGAAGTAAAACTCTCGAATAGATGTTTGTTTGCGAACTCAAGTCTTTCTGTTTTATGTTTTTGAGAGAGGATTATTTTTTTGGTAGGGGTTCTGCTGGTTAAGTCGGAATTTTTGAGGTGTCGGTGTATGGTCGATCTCGAAACAGTCAACTTATTCGAGTTTTTCAATTCGTCGATTGTTGTAAAGGAGTCATTAGTGATATCTTTAAGTATCACTCTTTTTTCTCTGTCGGTAAGTGCTTGTGGACGGTCCCGATTGTCGTTGTTCAATGAAACAGGATCCTCTTTAAACTTATGTATCCAGAACCCCACAGTTTGTCTTGGAATATCCAAAGTACGCGAAATTTCTCTCATGCTTTTCTCCTTGTAGTATAATTTCAACACACATCGAATTAGCTTATTATTTACTAGCTCAATGTTGTTTTTGTCATCAGAGTTGCTTTGTTTGTCCATAATCCAACGTGGCCAATAATTTTGGAATTAAAATTTTGAAAAGAAAATTTAGAAATGGCATTATCGAAACACAAAGACAACTACAACGAATTTGCAAATAAAGGCGACTATTAATCTTATAGCTACATCATATACTTATATCTCAATATTCGTTATGCTTTGCTGATTCATTTTCAGCTTATTTTCTTGGTGGCCAACATTATTGAGACGGGGTGTACTATGTGTCGAATCCCATATGATACAAGCAAAAAAGATGTTAAATATTCGTTCTTAATATCTTCATTGTACAAATAAGAGCAAAACTTCTTCGTTTTCGTATTAATAAAGCGAAATGTGTATAAGTGTGGATTAGATATATTGGGGAAGCCTACTCTTAAACATGTAATTTCTTCTTTTTCTAAATTTATCCTGACTTTACTCAATATACACAAATGTCCAACAACATCGTCGATTTCCGTTTTAAAGAAAGATAAAACCATCTCTTGTTTCAAATCAAAATCTGTTTCTCTAAATATGTTTGATGTTGGGTCGTATTCTATACAAGTTATCTTATTTTTAAACAAATACGTCATTATTTTCGTTTCGCTGACTATTAGATATGTTTCATCTTGTCGCCAGTACACAGACCCGGAAGTTCTAAGTAACGATTCAATCGAATCTTTTTTTGTAGAATGTGTTTCCGTAATAACAATTGAATCTTTTAAAATTTGTATATAACCTGCTACTATAACTTCAGTTTTTATTCTGTACGAAACAAATGACGTAGCCTTTGTATTAGTGTTGTATTCAAAGAACATAAAGTGTAGCCGGTCCAGGTAACTGAACTGCTGTCTGAATAAGAAAACAGGTGTTGCAGAATGTGTGTAGACGTCAATGTTTGATTGGTAAAACTTGACAATCATAAACTCTCCCGACCAAGAAGATTTCAAGACGGATATCTGTTTTGGTGCCATTCTGAATTGTTTAGACTTCAATGAATAATTTGAATCTTCAGTGTGTTCCATTTGGGATTTGCTGGTTTATCTTTGAAAGTATTATTTTTTGATGAACATTTGGTGAAGTTCTTTTTGTTGTAGTTTTGGACGTACCGTTGTAAAATATAATCCGTAGCCGATTATGTGTTGCAAGTCTTGTGTTGGTTAAAATTGTAGATGTGTAAATGAAAATTATTTTTTTTAAGGAAAACAGAAGAACCCCTCCTCGTTGAATCAGACGATCGTTTCGTAATTTTCCCATTACAATATCCGGAGATATTTGCCACGTACAAAACGGCAGAAGCCAGCTTTTGGTCAATAGAAGATGTCGACTTTGTAACCAAGGAAACTACACAAACATTCGAAAGCATCGCTGAAGACAGTTATTTATTTCATTCTTTCCTCACATCCATCTTCCAGCTCCTTAAGAAAGACATGGTGATGTCTGAGGAGATTATTGCAACCTTGAATGCCGACTTCCAGTCAACGGAAGTCAGGTTCTTTTACTCATTCAAAATTATGGCTGAAAATCTCCACAAAGAAGCTCTGTTGTTTATAGCAACCAAATTGTTGTAATTAAATAACAAGAGTCTCCCTGAAAACGAACAAATAGTCATAAATCAGCCTTGTAAGAACGCAATTACAAGTGATGCTTTTAATACCAGAAAGAACATAATGACTGGATATTGCGAATTCACAGACAAGTTTGGAGAGTTCTTAATTTGTGATGAACTTCTGATGTTTGGTGAGTTTTGTAATCTGATAACAATTGCAGATAAATTCACCAAAGAACACAAGGAAAATGAAGTTGCTAGAGTTCTCTTACACATCCTAACAGACAAAATACTGCACAAGGAATTCCATGATCTTTTAATGACTAAATATATTAAGAACAGAATGTCTGAATAAAAGATTGTTCCGTTAATGAAGAAGTTAGTCGAAGCCGAGTCTAAGTACAGCAGCGCTAATACTTTCATAAAAATAAAGGCCAAGGAACTATTGAGTAAACTTGGAATAGAGAGTGACGCGGGGATAGCAATTGAATCGAGTTTAGAAACTGCGCAGATTAATGACTTAATGACAAAGTGGATGAAAAGAGCGGAGAGTTTGTTGGACGAATACAGGTCTAAGGATTTGAATGATGCCATTCATATTGCGAGCGGAGAAAGCACAGACTTTGTGTTGTGTATTTCTCACTTCATTTTGTATTTTAAAGCCTTCTTTTAATAAAACAGGATATTAACAGGTTTATAAAAAACGTCGAACCGTTTAGAAATGAGTTTCGTCTTTTTGACTTCATTAAATTTCACAGACTTTTAGTATAAATAAATTCAAAATGATAGTCTTTTTCAAAATAAAGTAATGATTTAGAATAATCGAAATAGGACGCAAATATAAATTAGTACAATTTTCAAGTGCATAGTTGTCATTACAATCTAAAACTCTTTCTTATAATTATGTTTTTAACATTATAATCACATTATTAAAATTAATCATTTTCTTCTTCGTCTAAACATAAATAAGATTATTACGCTTTGCAAAAGTATAACCACCAAAAATCCTTTATTCAATCCATGTCTAATTGTCGTCTCTTTCTTAATTTCATTTCTTTTCATTCTCGCTACATTGTTTATATCATAATAGCTTTCTTCTTTCTTTTTCAATTTAGTTTCAAGGTTTTTATAAACATCTATAAAAAACAACCTAAGTACTTCTGCAGCATTTATTAAATTTGGAATGGTTACTTGCATACAAAACTTCTTGTAATCGTCTGAATGAATAAACTCATCATCCACAATTAAATCGTGTACAATTTGATTGCCATTATCATACCTGTTGTCAACCTCTGCATATTTATCTCTGAGTCTCTTTATTAAATAAATTGCCCGATAGCTTGTAAATGGATTTCCAAAGTTAATATCGATTTCTTTATTTTTCAGTGTAATACTTCCTGATTCTAATATTTCTTTTAACCTTTGTACTATACCAGGTATTTTAGTTTTCTTAAAGTGCATACACCCATTATCCCAATAAGTGTGTAAATTATTGCTTTTAGTCACATGTACTCGAAGTCCATCTTCTAGTATTGTGTGCAAGGGCTGAAATATCTCAACTATTAAATGAGTAGCGAAAACAATGGAAAAAGTGTCAAAGAAATCGGACCTCATTGGAGAATATTTTGTTAGATGGCGTGTTAATGTTTGTAGTATTTTGTAAAGATGGTTTCTTTCGTTGTGACGAAGTGTGTTGTCTAAGATGTCTTTGTAAAACAAAACCGAGTAGTGGTAGTCGTCAAGAAGATGTAAGTTCAGCCCATGCCTCAACACGTCAGGAAGAGCGGCCATTGCGGACGGATTTTGAGCTAGGTCAATATCTGCGAAGTAATAAGAACGAGCTGTCAAATCTTCCTTTATGTGGTCTGGTAACGTTTCTAGAGCTAGTTCGAATATGGCACTGTGTATTCTTTGAGACCATGAGAAAGAATACCCTATACATACCAAATGAAAGAGTAACGAGGCGAATCTAAGTTTGCTTGTCATTTTCAAAGTTTAAAATTTCGCAAATGGTAAAAAACATTACATGCTTTTGTGGAGAAGACAAACCACGAAAAGAACTGATAGAATGTAAACATTGTGGAAATTATCTACACTTGACCTGTGTATTCGATACAACATCCCCAATTCACCTCAAAGCTGAAATCCAAAAGTACAAATGCCACAACTGCACTCTAAAGAACAACAAGCAAAAACTACTCGACGGTGAGAGTGCTGACTCGTTTGAAAACACAGTAAAGAAAGAATACGACGTAGAAATCGAGCGGAACAAGACTGTGATGGCGGAAAGGAGAAACGAGGCTCTCAGACAAATAGGGAAGCTAAGGCACCGAATGTCAAAGAAGCCCGTGGAGAACGTTATTAACTCTGTCCCCTCTTCGTTCATTCTCCAAAAGTATCCGCTGTTCTTTGGAAAGAAACACTTTTTGATGAATGAAGAAATAAAAAATATAAACAAGAATAGAATGCAAGATGAACCTCTTTCAGATAAAAAATTCGCAAAGCTTATAGATTCACAGCCATTTTTTCCTATGTTTAAAAGATACAGAATTAAAAAAGTATTCAGTGAAGGCTTTGATTTATGAATAGAAATAAAATGTACAATATTGAGTTTTGAATGGAGTGAAGTCAATAGTTAGCTATGGAGTCATTTTCTAACTATGTTTTTAATTACATGTTTAAAACTAATGAAGTTATATATTTTGTTTTTTAATTGGAAGGTCTAGTTGTTGCTCAATGTCAATTTTTATCGAAAAAATTCCATTTGTTTAAAAATTGATAGTCATATTGTACCGTAATAAAAATGGACGTCTGATTACCTGTTGTACATTAAACACACTGTATACCCTATAAAAGAAAACAAAATTTTCCAAAAGTTAAAATTTGTATGAAATGGATTACAATCTTGAAGCCATACGAATATTATCCGCTCGTCCAATATCACAGCGTCTAGTAAATCTATCAGATAAAGAAGTATTTTATTTTAAAGGAAACAAAGTTCGAGATAACAAAATACAGCGACATTTACGCTCAACTCGAAAAGGAAGAATTAACTATCATCAATAATGAGTCCAAAAGAAATCTCGAGGTTTTCAACAAACTAGAAAACTTCCAATTATCTTCATCCTACATTATAATGCGTCTTGAAAACTATCACAAGAATCTTGTAGACATCAAACACCAATATCTCGACCATATCATTCACAACACAAAACTGTTAAACAGAACAAAAAATATTAAACTAGAAATAACGCTAATAAAGCATTTAATGCACTTAGAAAATTGTTACCAAAAAATAGAAATACTAATTTCACAACAACAATATCTAGAAAGCATAAAAGAAATTAACAGTGTGTTAACTCAACGAAACGAAAACTATAAAAGAATTAAAAGCATTGAAAATGTCTACGGTAAAATAACACACTTAAAAGATAAAATACTTTATAATATAAAAAGTGAAATAGAAAACAAACCTTTGATTTACTTTTTAAACGAACAATTCTTCAACAACTTGAACACTGTATTTAAAGTACTCGAAACAGGAAATCATACCAATGTATTTAAATTTATATTGAATACATTTTCATTCTCAGTAGAAAGTTTAATCTATTACTATTACAAAGAAGTTAACAAGGATTCTAAACATATTTTAGGGCTAAACAAACTCAATTTCCACAAGAAGATTAAAGAGAAGTTACTACTAGACGAGAATGGGTATATACAGATTGTAATATTTATCCTATTCCTACAGAATGTGTTGTTTAGTATAATAAAACACTTATTCATTTTGTTTAAATCAAAGTGCAAAGAAAACAATGAGGAAATAAATAAGCAACTCAATAACATTGTAGCTAAATTTCAAACCGAGCTTTATAATGTATTGAAAATATTTTTAAATGGGTACAGAACTAAATACAAAGAAAAAGCGATTTACTTTAAACTGTTTTGTTTTGTTGGCGCATTGAATAGAAAGACTCTAAATAAAGACACAAATCTAAAACTAGAGCAAACAATAGAATACTACTTTAAAAGTAACAACAAAAATATTAAACCACATAGTTTAACTATAGATTTATTGGTTTCAGATATAGCAAAATGTGACGAATTAATTAATGAAGAGAAAGATATAAACTTATTGAATAATAAAATGAAAGAAGAATTGTTTTGGTATAATTTCGTTGATAAAATGAAAAGAAAATTAATAGAAGGAAACAATGAACAAAAAATGTTCTCAAAGAATGTATTTATGAAAAAGTTATTTGATATAATTAATGTGTTCTTTGAATATTAATAACATAAACGAGAATTGAACATACAAAATTTGTATTTTAATTGTTGTTGTAATATAATGTGTTAAAAATAATGATAGAATAGTTACAAAATTGCCATAAAACTAACAATAAAATATATGTCTATTCCAAAAACGTTGTTTTCATTTAAAGAGTTAAAACAATTGTTTTCATGTAAAATATCGATTGTTTTATTTTAGCATTCATTTTATCATTTAATCGTTTTTACTCGTCTGATGGTTTATCTTTATCAAATACTTTTCGTCTTTTCTTATCACCAAATCCAAAATATATCAATCCATAATGTTTCAATGCGGCTATTATCATAATTAATGTCAAAAAAATAGTGCAGAAAACTATACACACTGTAGACAATCGAATCCCATTAGTTTTATCCTGTTGGTTTGTAATTGTAGTTGTAGTTGTTATTTGAGAAAATGAATCAATCATTGTGTTTTTCTTATTTCGGTATATCTTTTCGAGCATAGCTTTTATCGTCCAAGCACTGTGTATCAAATTCGGCAATGCTATGCTTATACAAAGTTTTTTGTACTCATTAGTTGACATAGATTTAGGATCCAATATTTGTTCAAGCAATATTTTGTCACCTATTTTTCTTTCATAGATTGACTGAAGTAATGCAATGGTGTTATCAATGTTAAAATCAGCCTTGAACTTTTCATTGAGCGTAACATCGATGGTATTACTGCCATCTATTTTTATCTTCTTGGTATCGATTATGTTTTTTAATTCCTTGACAGCGCCGTTCAGATCCGGAGTTAGAAAGTTGCACGTATAATCCCAAAACCCATGGAGATGCGAACTACCAGAAAATGATGTTTTATGGCCAGAATCGACTGTCGTGTGGAATGGCTGGAAGATTTCCCCAGTAGTGTGTAGCAGGTAAACGAGTGAAAATGTGTCGAGAATAATATTGCTTGAGCTAGGCTGTACAAGGTAACTGTAAAATTTAGCAACAGACGTGATAACAGGCTGGTGCTTGTTCACTTTCATTCCTCCTTCGTATTTGAATACTTCGCCACCGTGGTATTTGTCCATGAATGAGAAGCTGTTGCTGTCACGAATTTTATCAGGAATAGATGCAAGTGCGGCAATTTGTTGGTGTATTCGTATATCTTTGAATAGTTTGATTCTGAATGATAAATCGTCCTTTATCTCGTTGCTAATTCCATCTAGCGCAAGTTGGAGAATAATCTGATGAACATGAATAGCCCATTGCAATGATGGAGAAAACAATAAAGTTGTTATTGTGAATATGCTGAGTATTTTTGACATTGTGTAAGGTGTTTGGGTTGTTCTTAACAGAATTAAAAAAGAAGAAATATTTAGAATTCAATATTTTAAAAATTAATCGGTTTATATCATAAATCTATCACCCAAAACAGCTTATGTAGTTTTACAAGATTGATTTAGAGGAGTTGTATGAGTTTTGTAGGAATAAGGCTTTCTTTATTCAAACAAAACGTTATTTATTTTTCAAATATTTTAAAAAGATTACGCTATTAAACGCAAAATTGTCGAATTATGTACGCGAAAGCGAATATATATTGACTAAATATATGAAGATTTCAAGTACGTTGGTTATCGGGAGTTAGAACAACTTAGTTGACGAAATAATTTAAAAAAAACATGAATAAAAACTTCATTGAATTTATCAACAAAGTCAGTAGTTCAAAAATAGCTGAAACAGAATCAAAGTGATAGATTATTTATAAATACGAATAAATAAATAGTTTCTTCGCATTAAAAGTTTATTTTAAAACTCAAACCCTTTATACACACAAGATTTACTTACGGGATTCTCTCGCTTTTTCACCGTTTCCATAAACTTTCTCCAATTTATACAAAGATAGTGACTTATAATTTGAATTCAAATAAGCATCAGATCTCTCTTCCTCGGATAAATCTGTCAATGTAAATAACATTCCATTATGTTTTAAAAACATTAACGGGTTATTGTCGTAATTAGAAAACAATTTTAATTTGGCAGTATCTTCATTCGAGTTTGTCTTTTTCAAATCAATTCTATTTAAAAAGGCCACGGCTATAAGTTTAATATTTCCTTTTGTTACTATTGATTGGTTATATAATTCTTCATATCGTTTAAACAGAATCGAGCCGGATGTCGAGGAATGTTTATTTCCCAGGCATTTAACCATATTACTCTCAAATACATTTGATGTTAAGCCCTCTGTTTCATAACCGAGCTCTTCTGTTATGTCTTTGCACATTATTAGTTCTGTATTTTCATTAGGCAATTTAATGTTATAAATGTATGAATCTTCTATTTTGTAAGTAATGGGAAGTATTAAGCTCATGTTGTTGATAGGGAAATTGTAATCGTTAATTATATCTTCCGTGTACAGTTTATTAAAAGCACGCAAAAGTTTATTTTCAATGTGAAGTGGAATTCCAATCGTTACTTTTGTGGAGTTCGAATTTCTAAACTCCAATACTTTTTCATTTCTTTGGTACTTGTTCTTGTTAATAGCTTTGAAGATATCAATATTCTCATATTTTATTATCAAATTTCCTTGGGGGCTATCGACCAATCCAGAATGAAGTGTAAGATATTTGTACAAGGAACTATAGTAAAAGAAATCTACACTGACATTTGTTAAACATCCTGTCTTCTGTAATTGCATTTTGTTGCATTCGAATGTTAGATTTATAAAGAACGTTTCTTTACCACTTAGTTTCAGTAAACACTTTAAAGATTGTTTGGATGTTATGCTGGACATGGATAACAATAAAAAGTAGAATATCTGGGTTCTGTTTAGCATTTAGAAGTTTATATTGTTTGTAGCAGTAATACGTGTGGGTTTCGAATTAAGAGGAGTTGCCTAAAGTTAGGAATTATAAACCGGTTGTATTCTTCTCTGATCTCTAAAGTAGAAATATTTCTGTCTTGTTTCAATCTTAATCGTTCATACTGAATCTATGCGCCTACATTGTCTCAGTATACAGTGTGTATCGGATGTACCCGTAGAGGTGATGTTAAAGAGTGAGACAGAACTTTAGGTAGTTTTGAAATCGTACTAAGAAAAAATAAAATTGGAAAAATATTTTATCAAAACTTTTAGCTTTTGTGTGTGACGTTATTTTGATTTTTAAACGGTCATTTCGGGGTTTATATACGATAATCAAGTATTTGCATATACTTTTGTATATACTTTTCAAATTTTTACCCATTTTGTGAGCGATTCGTCAAATTCGAACAAAACGGTCTGGAATGATATAGACATGCTTCCTTATTATCTAAACCGAAAATGGTCTATTGAAGTTCGAAATAATACCTTATGAAAATGTAAAAAGTTTTGAAATAATACTGCTCTCTTTTTAAATTTAATGGGAATTGTCCAAATTTCTCCGGGGTAACGTTGCAGATTGCAATACCAACCCAGAGTGGAAGTGATGGGTCCGAGATTGAAACAACTTGTGTGGCAAGGGCTCCACATTCCTACAGGCCTTCAAAACGGCCTATAATCCAACCAACTCCGTCTGGTCTTCTATTTGGGAGCCATGAAGCCCGATAGGGAACCATGTTGGTCTGTCCCAGAATTAACGTTTTAATGCGGGGTCAAGCCCCAAAATAAGAAGACGGGTTCGGAATCAATTTATGATTCCCTGGCCGCTATCCCGGTAAACCGGCCAAATTGAAGGTGAACAATGAACACCAGTTCTCAACAAGAATTCTGATAAACCTTTCAACAACCCAATGGGCTAATAGAATAGACTTAAAGTTCTCCATCTTATATCATCCTTGGCGAATAAACGGAGTGGTATCACTAGGTACCCAGCAGCCTGGAAAATAATACCCAATTCATCTGGTCAAACCTTACACGCTGAAATCCCCAAAGGGGGGAAGAATAGGTGAAGGTAAGCTATTTTGCCGGGTGATCTAGAAAACCTTTCAGGGTTATTACAGGGTCTGGAACCGGCCCTTGGGGATCCAGGATAAGGCTGTTCTCAGGAATATACTTATAAGAGTAATCCCCGGCATAGTCTCGGAATCTAGCGACAAACAAAATGAACCACCAAGTTGGCACGGAATCCGTGGGTTTTACAAGAAAGGGCTGAACTGGTCAGATGAAAGTGCCTTAATTAATAATAATTAATTATTGGTTTAAAATGGTTATCCGAGATTTCTCTGTTTAAGTATAAGACGGGTTAATCCTCATTCAAAAAAGTTAAAATTAAAAAAAATCCACCCGTTTGGTGAAATTTGCCAAAATATTAGAATCCAAAACACAAAACATCATATTTTTACTTTTTATTTGAGGTTACTTTTCATTGTTTATTATCTCTATCCGTTTTAACACATTTTGAAGAAACATAAGAGCTTAGAGTTGGCAAACATCCCCATTTGTTATTTTCATCACATTCTGTTGAAGGTTAAAATTATGTTGTTGTAATTTTGCATAACACAATGTATCGTAGATTTTAAACTCTATAAATTGCCTGACCTCTGTAAACTTTTTACTTCATAAAAACAATATAACTGAATCTAATCATGTTGCAACAAAATTAAGAATTTTAATCTTTATCAAAATGAATGATTTCGATTCCCACGATTTATAGAAACCCTTGCCTTGTTATGAAGAACCCAAAGCAACTATAAAGAAGTATGAAACAGAAACGAGCATCAAACTCGGCTACAATTGAATTTGCATCAAAAAGTGTGTATTTGCCTCAAAATCTTGTGTGTGTCTCATACGAATTAAAAATATCCGCAACACCTTGAAAATTTTTTTTATTTTATATATTGTCTATATCTATCCTACAACTAGCCATAAACACTTTCAAAGTAATATAAAATAACTTTATGTGTTGTATAATGAACATTTTCTGAATTTCAAGTTTTACATGTAGCGTAGAATAAATATCAAAATCGGAGTTTTCATAGACAAGTTTCTCAAACAAATATCGCTCAGATTGCTGAATACAACGTTTAAAACTAATTAGAAGTCTTGTTTCACCGTTTTGAAAAAATCTATTTTCCACCCAAAAATAATGAGGTCTTATAGATTAGCTGAAGTGATAGAACAAGTTAACATTTAAAAACATACCGATTTAAACTCTACTGCATTCCAACAAGTAGTATTTTCACAATTTTAATCCATTTAATCCATTAAAAAAATTTTTATTTTGATACCACAGCACAAATGAGGCACACACAAGATTTTGAGGCAGAACTTGTAAAATGAGGCAACTACAAGATTTTGAGGTAAATGCACATTTTTTGAGGCAACTACATATGTAATCATCAAACTCAGCACTTCTAATTCTGAAATAACACGGGATTACATAAAGCGTCTCAAGAAAACTAACACGAACTCTGTTAAAAAACCTGTTATTTCATAATCCAGGTACCAATTTATAGAGTTGGAATGCCAGTTTTCACCATACTATAATTTCAAACTGAAATACAGCGCATTGAATAAATATTACTTTAAAAAACTCGTCCAACATATACGGTACCCATAAATGGTGTTGGGTATTATAACTAAACCAGAGTCGATGAATTTAAAAATCGAATTAGGAATAAAGAGACAGACTAAAACGGGTTTTCTCGAAATCTTTAAACGAAGATTTAAGCTGGGCACATACTTTCGATTCGAAGTTTATTAATAATAGACACGCACAAGAACTAAAAAATGTGAAACAAAACGACATTGAAGACGAAATTAAAATTTTAAAAAGTCGCAAAGAGCTTTTAGAACTGCCCTCGGATAGCGGGAAGGACATTACTTGCTGTCTGATCAAAAATATGTCCAGTCTTTTCAATATGTTTTCTGAGAAGGTCGTTATCGACTCTACACATAAGCTACTGAAATAAAACCAAACGGTCATGTATTGGTTCTGTGTTAATGGAGAAGGACGCACAGAACCACTATTATATGCAATTTTGCCGGACAAAAAGAGTGCAACTATCGATGTGTTATTTACACACATAAATCCATAAACGAAATCTCCCATATAGAAGTCTTTATATCACACAAGTTACAAAATAGGAATTCAGATTGAACTTTTTTTGCTTAAAATTATCTCAAAATAACATATGTTGTTTAACAGAGCATTTAAATAAAAATGGCCAGTTGAAAATGGAAAATTTCCGATCGTGTCAAATATTTTACATTTTTACTTATTCACATCCAAATTCAAAAACTTCGAGAGAATTATCCTCTCTAAAATTTTGGCTTGTTTTTCGAAATAAATATTATTATGAAATAAACGAACTAAATATCTATCGATTAAGATATAGTTACATATAAATTCTGATTAATAAAATATTATTAAAAATCCGAATTCCTATTTTATTTTTTATGTCTTTATGACGGATAGAGATTTCATGTTCCGTGACCAATTAGTCAAGCATTTTCCTGGTAGAGAGTTAATGTTATGTCTTTTTCATGTAACGAGAGTGTTGTATGGAAGACTCTTTGATGATATCCGGAAACTGAGCAAGGAAGATCAAATTTACTATTTAAAAACCTTAAAAAATACTATCTATACAAAAACAAGTAATGACTACTACAATAACTATAGAAAGTTACAGAATCTTACTTAAAGTATTACAGAAAGAATTGGAACAAAATAAAGAAAATGTTCATTCCAATTTTCGCCCAAAAAAATTTAACTTGGAGAAAAAGACGAACAACGTTTGCGGAGGGTACTTCTCCAAACTCAACCGCACAATCAGTAAAAGGAACCACAAACATCATTTTATTATTAAATGTTACGATTACATTGGCAGAGTACAAAATCAGCTTGGAGCAAGAACTATACGAAAATACCTTAAGTTTACTAACAATATTTATAAGACAGAAGAAGAGTTCACCAAAAGATTCAGGAGTTCATTATTACTTTGCACAAATTTTGCGATAAAAGAACTTTGTAGAACCGCTAAGAACATCGAATGCGACATCACTATTTGTAGCAATATAAATTGTATTTATTGCGACTATCAAGTACATTGTGTTTGCCTTGTGTTCACCGACTAAAATCAGTTATGACGAGTAGAAATGATGAGCTTCTTGTTGGGTTCATCAAGAAACGCTGGACAAAATACATGTTCATTTTTCATTCTTACAACGATTCACAAGAGAGTAAAGATAGTATCACAAATTACATTCAAACAGCTATAACAATGTAGAAAACAATATAAACCATGGGACAAGCGTTATAAAGAAATTATAAGATTTCGAAAGACCAGAGTTCATTTATCTGACATAGAGGGTGATTTGGAGAGATTTCCAAACAATTTAGCCGTAGACGAATTTGATGTAAGAGGGGAGATCGAAGAAATGATAATTAATCCAGATTAGTTTGAAAAGGCGTACTCAGACAGTAAATTACAGAACAACGATGTCCAGGATGACCATGATTCTTTTATAGAAGGTAAATACAACATTGAAAATGGGCTCAACCATGTTAGTCATGAATCCTTGAAAAAAAACTACAATAAGTATAGTAACGAGCACGAGTTTAAAGAAGATCTGATTTTACAGTATATAAACGACATGCTTGAGCAATTTTCAAAAATCCCATAGGGTCATGCATATCAGTAAACCCCACGGCCCCACCGTACAGGGGTCAGGGTCGATGCTGAGCGAAAGGCCTTAAACGGCTAGCATGTTGAGAACACAGTCTCTTCTCGTGTCCTGTATGATGGATGCTTCTATGAGAGCTAGAACCTCATCAGTGTCGCACACGATAGCCACCCCACCAAAGCTAAACCACTAAGGCCATGAGCCTTAATATACAAGGGGTGAGCGGAAGGTATATAGATGATAACGACGTCCAAAATATTACGATACAACATGGGCTGATAGAACTTTTTAAACTGTCAAATTTGATGATTGCACTCAAGCAAACTCTCATTATTTTTAAAACAAGGTTTATTTTTGAAACAGTGTTATTCCTGAAACAAGAATAAAATGCCGTAAAACTTGATGGGCTACACAAGCCCAGGAAAAGTTTTTTAGTGGCATTACTTCTTCCAATCGACATTTTAAGACCGTTAGCCTGATATATGTTCAATCAGGGCACGGCATTCCAACAAGGGTGTTATTCACAAAATGAAAGTTTAATTTCTAGTTTGTGGTCCAAAACCAAAAGCACCCCCCATAACAGCTCAAGAGACTTAGGAAGAGAAATGGGGGTCAAGGTTTAGAACGGGCCACAAACGTACGACTTTATGAAAGCTGAAAAGCCTGTACAAGTGCCAATATAAATTGGCATGTACCAACGGTTTACTGCAGCACAAAGCATACTTTAAAATGACATTAACAAACCCTAAACAAGGGAGCATTTGTTTTTGTGAATGAACTCAACCTCGCTATAACATGTTTATTCATAAGGGGGTTTTTGGAAAAATTAAAATAGGAAGAGTTGTTTTGGGGAAAAATGTTCAATGTAAACATGTTTCAAAATATGCGAATTTAATTCAGTGGATTGTCGAACTTGGAGTTTATTAAAGAAGCTATTGGCCTGATATATGGATCTGATATGAGTAGGTCGTTAGTTTGAAAAGAGTAATTTATAGTTAATTAACTAATTAGTTTATCTTTTGCCAAAAAAAAAATTTTTTTTAGAAAAACTCGGAAATTTTAGAGTTCATTTTTTTCCAGTTTTCTTCGGTATGTGTTTTATAGTAGCATCTATGAGTATACTGAAACGGAGAATTTATATTTCTTCGATATTTGTGGAGATTTTAAATAAAATATCCGGGCAAATCAAAGAATAATTAAATACCGATAATACCGGTATTAAAATGTAAGAGACGATACCGGTTTCATTTTTCAAAGTCGATAATTGGAAACTCTATTTACAAAGAAAATTTTGATTTTACAACAACCGGAAACCAATTGCTGTCAAAATATTTGATATCCAGATGATTTTGATTGATCATTTTGTAAACATTTCATTTGGTCATCTAGGCTCGAATGGTCGTTAAAGTGTTAAACTAATCAACAATCTTGTTTTAATTAAAATTCTCCATTTTAATGGATATTGGTTTTGGTATTTAATTGTTTTATTAAAGAATAATTAGCTGTTTTCTTAGTGTGGATAAAGATTACAATTAACCGCTTCGATCACATATCCGACATCGAATATTTTTGAGTCTTATACCGAAACTATTCAAATTACTCTCATATAAATAATTATGCTTTTTTTATTTATAAACTAAGCCATTGAAATTACCTCCAACTATCCATGGCTATTTAGTAATATATAAATATTGATTTAATGTATAACAACATAGAATATTTTTTCAAATTTCTTTATAAACATAATATTAATCTTGGCGATATCCAAAATATAACCATTTTCGTCAACTATTCGACATTCGAAATATACCAATTAACCGTCTTATAAAGAATATCTTGATATAAGAAAAACCGGCCACCTTTTGTTGTAAAAATAATATATATCCAGATGTTTTGGTTAACAGTTTTGCAACTACTAAATTTGGCTCAAATAAATCTCATAACTTACAATGGGTGTTTGATTTTGATTTGGTGTAAAGATAGAATTATAGTATTTTCAATAGTTTAGTTGTCATATTCTTTGTTATAAATATATTAATCTTTCTTTTTTTTATTATGAAACAAAAATTCCACTCCTACCAAATTTATAATAATACAATTATAAATTTTCAGGAAATATGCGAAATTTTAGGAAAATTAAAACCTTCGTAAATTTTGCTAATAAATTAGGGAAAATGCAATTTTTTCGGGCAAAATGAATTTCAATCCGGGAACTGGTTATGGAAGTTAATCTTTTGAATTTTCCGGATATTTGTCATCTGAGCAGAATCCAATAGAAGTTAATCAGAGAAAGAATAAATTTGTCACAAAGTACATTAATTCAAACCAGCCTGAATAAGAATTTAAAATAACTTTTTGTATCCCCTCATGTTAATTTTATCCTTTAATCGCCTATCTAGAATTGTATGGATTATTTCATCAATTATCAACAATTTCCAAATTTCTGAAACTTTACAACAAATCCAAGAAACTAGAGAATTTTATTAGAGTTTACGCTATTAGGGACACTTTCGGCATTTATAAAAACCTTCACAAGGTTTATATAATCACCAGCATTTTATATACAGAAAGAGAACATCTGAGTATACTTCTGTTTGAAAACAGACCCCAGACATGCGGTCTGTTAACGCACCATTTAATATGAAATGGAAAATGAAAATATGCTTGACCGGCATACTAAGATGCCCTCCCGCGTAGTGTTCGCAAAACGGTTAACCGAATAATCCGGAAACGGATATTTTATAGCAAACGGTTCCCGGTTTTTCTGATATCAAGATTTCCTTTATAAAGCGGTTAACCGAAAGATTTCGAATATCGAATAGTTCAAGAAAAACGGATATCGTCTCGATATCACCCAGATGAATTTTTTTATTTATGGAAAATTTATAGGAAAAATTATGTTAACCCTTTGCACCCGGATGCTATTAATTATTGTTTAAATCTTTAAAAAACGTTATTTGTGTTGCTTTAATACTAGGTATGGATATAGTTCCTTGTTACGTTTGTGTTGTTTTTTCGCGTGTGTGGTTGTCTTTAATTTTTTTTTGAAATTTAATTATGAAAAATCTAGATAGTGATTCTGAAAATTTTATAACTAACGACTCGGACTATAAACTACCTACCGATATGGAAGACTCTGTTGTCACACTTCCTTTGCCAGTTCGAAGGGTAAAGGCTTCGTTGGATGAGAAATCTAATTACAAGGAGATTGTTCAACAAACCGTCCATGAGGAGCAAATGAGTTGTTCAATGGAGGAGGATGAAGATAATACATACAAGAAAGTTGATACCAGAAGATATAACAATACAAACCAGTATACGCCCAGAGGAACTAAAGGCCCTGCATTTTCGCACATTCTGTGGCACTATGGTAAATATTCAACAAMMAGTCTGATAACTATTTTTATTGTGTTGAAAAATGTTTTGATCTAATGTTTTCGTGTTTCAAGTCCATGTTTATGGCACAAATCCCAGCTAATGGTGTTGTCCCCAACACCAGAAGTGAGACGATTCCCGTTTATGAACGACACTCCACCCGCCCCTCTCGGGGCGGGCCGCGAGCGGCAAAGCGTCATGCAAAGCCCTCTGCGAGTGGTTCACGGAGAAAGGACGTGTATCCTAGTACCCGGCGGGAAATGAGCGAAAGTGTCATCCCGCGTACAGTAAACACTATACGTCAACATATCCCACACTGCCCTGAAAAAATAGGGGTGTGGACCAAAGTCTCTTCGAGACGGACGGTCGAGTGGGATAGGGATGACATTTTTGAGGAAGTTGGTAAACTTAGTCTCCACCGCAAGAATTGGGAAATCCCAAAGTCTTGGAAGGTGGAGAAGAAGGACCAACTTCCCCTTTGGAAGCCTGTAAAGGCGCCCGTGAAGGAACGGAGTAAGGTTATAGCCAGGGTAGGGTTTAAGACCGTCCATAACCTTTTGTACAGGACAAGTGGTTTAATCCAGGTTTAAACCTGGTTTAATCCTGTCCAAAACCCTTTTTTCAGGTTACCATATTTCGTAATTTTATGATAGACGTTTAATTTATTAAGAATCTAATATAAAAAATTTTGAGTTTATTGTTTTTTTGGCGACAAAAAATTAAGCGTTCAGACCAAATATTATGATCATTTGGTGACGTTTTTGGAAAAGGTCATTTCATGTTTCAATTTCAGGCCCCTCAAGCCCCTACCAAATAGGAGGTTTAAGACGTCTTTTACGTCCAAAACCTTTTGGACAGGACGGCAAAAACCGGTTTAAACCTCGTGGTTTAAACCTCCCAACCCTGGTTATAGCCATCAAGGCCAAACCTGAAACAAGTACTACCCCTGTCAAGCAAACGKCAAACGTCGTTCGTGAAGAACAGTGTGGGACCACTGCCCAAATAAAAGCAATTGATTCCACACTGTCCCTTAAAAAGCCTTCGAAAGAAGGTGGACAGGGCTCGGGCATTCGAGTGAGAAACGGGCAGCAACCGGAAGCAAATCGCCCCGGAAACTGCCCATCTGTCGGAGAAACCTCCGGCCCT
>JASNJN010000060.1:0-39152 GCA_030180075.1 Mikrocytos mackini | reverse complement strand
ATGAATTTTTATCCGAAAGAAAATTTTCAAATACAAATTTCCTAATAAAAAATTTTTKAWTMCAAAAATTTTTTCTGGATGAAAACAGCGTTTTTAAGTTCTAATTAACATTTTTGAAAAAAAAAWTTTTTTTGTATTTTTGGATTTTTCCAAAGGGTACATCGGGTAGTTTTCAAAAAAAGTCGGGCCACAAAAACACAAATTTTTACCGGCGATTTTTTTTGAAAATTTTTTGACAAACGTATTTCCGAGAGATCTACACATACATACTTCCTAAAAATTTCATGGATTTTCCAGTCGAGTTAATATCAAAAAWTTTTAAATTTGGGCTAAATTTCACTTTTTTTGGGACATCAATATATCGAATATTTTCCCAAATTTATTTCTCAA
Organism: Mikrocytos mackini; assembly: GCA_030180075.1. Lineage (NCBI taxonomy): Eukaryota > Endomyxa > Ascetosporea > Mikrocytida > Mikrocytiidae > Mikrocytos > Mikrocytos mackini. Next base: position 38,762 of record JASNJN010000060.1, on the reverse strand, counting down.
AATTGTTTTATCATTAAGATTACGTCCGTTAAAAGCCGTATAAAAATTTTCAGAAAAAAATTTCCATTTAAATAATAAAATTTTGGGTGCGACTTTTTGGACCAAAATCAAAAATTTGTGTTCCAAAATTTTGAAAATATTTTTTTTGATAAATTTTTAAAAAAATCCTCAAAAATCAATTTATTATCCAAGTAACATGTTATTTTGATATTTATAGTGTTTAATCGTATATTTTATCAAAAAAATATTTTCAAAATTTTGGAACACAAATTTTTGATTTTGGTCCAAAAAGTCGCACCCAAAATTTTATTATTTAAATGGAAATTTTTTCTGAAAAATTTTATACGGCTTTTAACGGACGTAATCTTAATGATAAAACAATTTTGAGAAATAAATTTGGGAAAATATTCGATATATTGATGTCCCAAAAAAAGTGAAATTTAGCCCAAATTTAAAATTTTTTGATATTAACTCGACTGGAAAATCCATGAAATTTTTAGGAAGTATGTATGTGTAGATCTCTCGGAAATACGTTTGTCAAAAAATTTTCAAAAAAAATCGCCGGTAAAAATTTGTGTTTTTGTGGCCCGACTTTTTTTGAAAACCACCTGATGCACCCCCTTTGGAAAATTGAAAAAATATTTTCCCCCAAAAATTTTTATTAGATCATAAAAACGTTGTTTTCSCCACAAAAAAATTTTTGGAAAAAAATATTTTATTAGGAAATTTATATTTGAAAATTTGTATCACAGTAAAAAAATTAATTTTTGAATAATGTTAAATTTTTTATTTTGCTCAGAAATTTGCAATTCAATACAAATTGAAAAGTTTTTTATTCAAATTTAAAGTTTGCGGCGATGGAAAAATTTTTTGGCGAATAGGATAATTTGTAACAGATTTAATTCCAGCCTAATTAAAAACGTGGGAAATCTGAAGATTGTGGGAAATTTGAAATATCGTGGGAAAATTGATAAAATTACGGGAAATCCGTCGAAATTACGGGAAATAAAAACATGCAGCCTAATTAAGGGCGAAAGAGTTTAAAGATCAAGACGGTATTGTTTTATAACCTTTCAATGAATGTAGAATGATAGAAGAAAATTGAAAGATGTAAAACAAATAAATAAGTACAAATTAAATACAATGATTTATTAAAATTAAAAGCAATAACTGTTTGTTTAGTCATTATTAATTGATTATATATATGGGAACAAGAAAARTRAATRAAYAAACAGTTATTGCTTTTAATTTTAATAAATCATTGTATTTAATTTGTACTTATTTATTTGTTTTACATCTTTCAATTTTCTTCTATCATTCTACATTCATTGAAAGGTTATAAAACAATACCGTCTTGATCTTTAAACTCTTTCGCCCTTAATTAGCTTTGTACGTTGTTGAAACACCTCTTAGTATGTATTACGCTTTTATTGTGTTAATACAGTATTTATGTACTTCGTAACTCGAACAATTGATTGTATTTTAAAGTAGTTTATGTCTTTGGAAAGAAATACATCGGTTGTAGAGAAATACTGTCCTGTTAAGTAATCGTTTGGTTTATATAGAAGAATGTATGATCACCAAAACCTTCTTTATTAGCTGTTTTCGTAAGTTATATGCTTTACTGAGAAGTTACGAAGCTCTAATTAGTATGTATATAAAGAATACTTAACCCACAGAAGGGACGGGCTTAAATATCTCATGCTAAAGTTTTCAACTCCTTGCCATACCCTGGGCTGTACACAATGGAGAGGTATAAAGTGGTGAGGAAATTTCTTGTATCTAAATTTTGAGTTAATCTGTGCATTTCTTTTTCAATATCATAAAAAGCCGGGTAGTGCTTATAAATGAATTACATGCCTTCCTGGTTCTCTGAGTAATTTCTATATTTCAAAAGTTAAATTTTAGAGGGAAAAGTTGACAGGATTTAACAAAAAGTTTGGGCTCTGTTTATTCCCATTCAGAACACAGAAGTTTAATTACTTTATATATACAGACGATATCTTTATATTTTATTTAACATCCTGTGGAAAAATCGCGGTCAAAGTAATAACTTCGCTCAGCTTCGCCTCGCTCTGATTAATTAATGACAAGGCATTTATCGAAACACTGGAGGCCGAAACTGACCTCCCAGAGTACTGTAATGATGTTGGAGACACAGAATATTTCCAGATAACTTCAAATTTGATTCTGGTGATACATCGCCGTTGTGAGTTGATTTCATATTCTTACACTAAAAACCCACTCATGCTCAAATCTACAATTGCTGATACACCAGTAAAGATGGTCGATTATATGTCCCCCACGGATGATGGGGACGTATTTATTGGGCATGGATTTGGTGGCTCAAGCTACAGAGGAAGTAGTCTCGATACATACAGTTACACATTTTTCTTTTACAACATCAAAACCAATGAAGTGATAAAGCATTTAGAAGTCGACTGGATAAAATATTCGGAAGTTACTTTTAAAATCGTCGGTTTTGAAGCTTACGACTTTACTCAAGATTTAGAAAACAAATATACCTTTACAGTATGAATTGACAAACGACGGTTTGAATTTAATCTGAAAGATTTGGTGAGGAGATTTAGAAGGAGTTATAGTGATCGGATAAATATTAATGATTTGAAGTTACTTGAATAATATAGTAGTTAGAAATCTAATTTGAATATTGTGATTGGTAATGCAAGATTAATTGAGGACATGGTTTAAAACATTGTTGTATTGATGATTAGGATAAGTTTTGAATTAAATAACTTTGTAAACCACTTACACTCGAATTGTCCATAAAAAGTCGTTATTTAAAACAATCATAATATGTCTATTGAAAAGTTGTAGGCGGGTTAGTTAAAGAAGCTCGACCACAAAATTTTGAAAAAATGTGAAGGGTCCCCCTAGACATTTAAATTATCGATCTCGACATTATCGATTATCGAAATAATAGTGGATTTTTCGATAATCGATATATCGAAAATCAATATGCGAGTTTTACTATTATTCCGGAATATATTTTGTTGTAATTGATTATCAAGAGCATAATTCAGCTAATTTACAATAAACTGGGGTATTATTGTGGGGTTCAATATAGCCCACATGAATTAATGACATAAATTTRAATTYRAATTTGAATTTATGATTTAAATAAATAATAATTAAAAAATTAGCTTAGAAAATTAATATGTTTCAAAATTATGATAGACCCACTTTAAGTCTATACAACCATTACATAAAATACGGTTGGGCTTATTATGATCCCGACATTAAGTATCTGTGAATATATAGTACTGTGAAATGTCAACATACCTAATACTATGCATTATATTCATATAAATCCGAAAACGAGTTTAACATTTCCAAGTTTAAATTTTTAATTTTTTAAAGATCCAACACATCCTCCAACATCTATGAATGATTCTGATCAGCCCAAAACAAACTCTCCTAACAACAGAACTAAGATGGATACTGATATTATGAATGATACAACTCTTATAACGAATATTTCGGACATTGTAATCTCAAGCTCTTCTTCTGGATCAAAAAATTACAGAAATGCGACACTTTCTTCGATCGAACGATTGGAAAAGAAAAAGAAAGCACACGCAGAATTAAACAACAAACTCAAAGAAGACAACCAAAGGATGTTTGAAAAGGCCGTAAATATCTCTTACGAAAGAATAAAGACCGTCCACTCCAACAAACCCCTCACAGTCCCTAGAACACCTTTCTTTCACACGGAAAAGAGACGCAACCCAATTCTAAACGAACTAAGTCCAATAAAACCAGCAAAAGGACGATTTGCAAAAAAAGATATTCTGGATAGATTGAATAGATCTACAGCAAACATGTTAAAGAAACTCGATATTTTGGATGATTTTAAAGCACCAACAAAACAGCCTAAAAAGAGTTGCAAGTTTGTTCCAAAAAAGACCGTCCCTAAACCATTCAAACTCACTGAGCACAAACGTCTAAACAACAATGTTAACAAAAATGTTCCAGTAAAGAGAGTGGAAGCTAAAAAGCTAAACATAAAGAAGATTTTGTACAAGACACCAAAACTCCCTGTAAAATACAATAAATCGACACTTGTAACAAAGAACTATAACCAGAATCCCAATGGATATCTAAACACACTCCCCAGTTCTAAACAAAACAATAATAATAAAMTCCACAAAAAGGTAAACAAGTTATTGGGACAAGTCTTTAAAAGGGAATCTGACCGGTGCTGGAAATATAAAAGCTACAAAACTGCGAAAATGGAGAATAAGATATGCCAAGGATGTACCGAGATGTGTAAAATATGTAAGGTGTGTTATCACTAGGGTGCGGATAATATATGACTTTTTTATGCCGTGAAAATATATGAATATATGACTTTTTGGCGATGGATATATGATTTTTGAAATAAATTATGTTTTTAATGTTTTTTTCCTAGTTTTGAATATAACCCCCGATTTAGTTGTTGTGGCGACGTAAGTTGTACAAACTTTTGTGGTTCAAAATGTACTAAAATTATGTTTTATATTCGACAGAACTTTTTGTCACATAAAAAATAAAATTTGTAAATTTACTCTTTAAAATCCTCAAAAATGTTCCCAATGGTTTGTTTTGATAAATTACAACAATTTTGATGTTTTTAATCATGCCAAACGTCAAAATATAAAAAAAATTTGATGACCATGTATTTTGTCCAAACCAGTTTACCAAAACTTATCTTTATCAAACGAAAGTTCATAAATTTTCTAAATAACAATACCTAAACATGTAACAATACTTTATAAGTACTTTTTGAGTATAAAAGCATTCAAATTTTAAGTTTTAATTTTTGGATTTGACTTCAAAATTGTCCTCGTGTATATGGAAATATATGACTTTGCATGCAAAATTTTCCTGAATTTTATGTCGAATATATGGATGTATATGAAATAAATGGAATCATATATTATCCGGACCCTAGTTATCACATGTACATATGCGGGTGTTTGTCTTATTTAAAGAAGAAAAATATCTGCAAACACATTCATAAAGTAGTTACACTTGAATATAGGACAGAACATTGTAAAAACACCCCTGGGTCTACAAAAACACTTACACAAAAAACAGATACAACCCTACAGCCATTACAAACCAATCACACCTGACATTTTGGAAGGGAATTTGGGAAGAAGACAACTACTACGACGAGCGATCCATGGAGTTGGCACTAGAGAACAGTGGCCTCAAGAGAATAGAAGGGACCGCTCATAACAGGCCCATAAAGCAAAAGGAGATCTATTACGCAATTCAAACGACCAGCCCTTGGAAGGCCCCAGGACCAGACGGGGTCCACGGTTATTTGGTCAAGAAGTTGCAAGGTACACTGATCTCCATTTTAGCGAGGCTGTACAACGAGCTATGGAATGGGAAGAAGAAACCACCCATGTGGTTCACAGCTGGCAGGGCCATACTGTTCCACAAGAACAACGACGCCGTCGAAAATCCTGCCAACTACAGACCCATTACTATGTTAAACACTCTATACAAAGTCTACACCTCGGTCTTGCAACGAAGAATACTAGAGTCAGCAATGCGCTCCCTTAACTGGGATTTTGACCAAATAGCATCGTTCACAAAAAGACGGGGGTGTCTCGATGCACACGTTATTAGCGAAAACATCGTACAGACTTTTAAAAGAGTCTTTAACAGATCCCTAAACGTTTCATTCATTGACTTTCGCAAGGCCTACGATTCTGTAGGTCATAAAGCGTTGAAAGCAATATTGAAACATCTCTTTGGTCATGGAAGCCCAGCCACACAGAGGTTACTGAACGCTTTGACAACTCTCATGGGATCGTGGCATACGTACGTAGTAAATCTAGGGGAAACACCGAAGAAGATTAACATCACCAAAGGTATCTTTCAAGGAGACAAGATGTCACCTACCCTTTTCTGCCTAGCTCTCTCGTTGTTCAAGCCTAAGGTACCTGGCGGATATGAACCCGAGGACAGGGCGAATTGGAGCGCTAAGATATGCTACATGGATGATATAAAAATCTTCGGTGGGTCAATTGGCGCACTCGAAAGAGAAGTGGGAAACATTAAAAGGTTAGGAGAATTGTTAGGTCTACAAATTAACAGGCAGAAAAGTGCCGTGATCACCGAAGAGCCGAGAGAACGTTTAGCGTTCACCCAACATCTAAAAGATTTTCCTCTAATGTCCAACAAGAGTACTATACAGTATAAGTACTTAGGATTCAAGCAAGTTTGGGTCAACACAAAGACTACTAAGGAAGATATGAAGAAAGAAGCACAAAGAAGGATACGGAAGATCTGTGGGTCGGGCCTAACCATTGTAAACTGCGGGAAGCAGCTGCAAGTCAGTGTAGCGCCTCTCGTAGGATGGGTAGCCCAAACAATAACATGGTCCCCCGCAGAACTCGAAACCCTCAATCGATTCGTCAGGATCTGCCTCAAGAAGAACGGGGTCCTTCCATGGAGGATCACGAACGGAAGGCTATACACCAATCCGAGACAAGGAGGGTTCGGGATTCCGAACTTCTGTGAAACTTACTACATAGCGATTTGTAGCGCCATAAGGTATATGGAGGAGCAGAGGGAAAGCATAGGCGGAGAAGGCATCGAGGTATTAGATGCAGTGAAATCTCCCATTGTGATGGCCCATAACCAAGAAGACATCAGAAGGATTATAATTGAACTAGCACCGGTCAAACAGAAACTTATATTAGGAAGACTTCAGGATAGTAGAAGGAGATTCCAATTTGAAGGGAAAGAAGATTGGACGTCCGAGACTGAAAGTGAAGAAAAGAAATGCATTAAGCAAGCATTCCAGAAGTCCTATCTAGACAAATGGAACAATGCTAAACTGTATTCTGGCTTCAACCGGGCGAAAAAGGAAGCAGCCAACTGCTGCTCACAAAGCCACTTATGGTTAAAGAAGCCCGGTCTGTCAAGAGGCGACGTCAAATCTATCCTACTCTTACAAGACGGAATAGGAAAGCATAAAAGTTGGTTGAAAGTTATAGGAAAAGAGGAATCAAACATCTGTAGAAGATGTAACTCTGCCCCGGAGACGGTCGGTCATGTGCTAGGCGGTTGCAACGCAATCCCATTTTCTCTGCAAAAGGGCCGACATGACACGGTGGTACTGATGATAGCCAATGAGGTTATCGAGGCAAGGAAATTAGGACAAAAGCTGTCACTAAGCGACGCTGGAAAAAGGTGCGCTAGGAGCAGCGAGAAGTTCGATATCGTCTTAGATCAGAGGGTTGCGATATATGACGGAAAAGAAAAGACAACCCAGATGCCGGACATTATATGTTACGATCACGAAAAACGCAAGATAACTGTGTTGGAAGTCGGGATCTCGGCGGAGGATCTCATTGAGTGCAAGGAGATCGAGAAATCAGAGAAGTACAAGAAGCTTGGAGACAGGCTCAAAAGACAACATGAGGGTATCGGGTCAAGACACTTGCCTTAGTCGTAGGCCAACTCGGGGTGATATCTCAACAGTCAATGCAGAACTTAAACAGGTTCCGAAGACAGGTATTACCAAAACAAAAGATGCATTCATCGTACCAGAAAGGAATACAGATCGCTAAATTACTTAGGGTCAATCTGAAGGGATCTCTCAACATATACCGGTGGTTCGTCTCAGGTAACCCCACTCCACCCTTTGAAAAACGGGGATTACCTTCGCTGAATTACATCAGGAAGTTGAATGAAGGAGGAAGAAGAACAAACTTCTTCAAGGAAAGTGGCAGAAACACATGACAGACAGTAAGGAATAGAGGAATCAGGGCGTGACAAGGACGGAGCGTCCTGAGAGTGTAGCAGGGTTGTAGCAGGTTTGTAGCAGGGTAGTTGGGTAGCTGGGTAGCAGGAGGAGAGTGACGGCTGGTGCGGCCACAGAGAAGAGAATAGGAGAGTCCCGGTGGCAGCCGGGTGAGAATGCGGTCTCGGTTACATAATGACCGAGTTATTTAATTAAATAACCATTATGTCAAATTAAAAAAAAATATATATATATATATTTCAAGTGAATTAAGTTTTCTTTCTATAGACGTTTGCAAAACTATTCGTATGATATTGCAAAACTGTTCGTACGATATTGCAAAACTGTTCGTACGATATTGCAAAATTATTCGTACGGAAAATCGAAGAGATTATGTTGTGAATAAATTTTTTATTATTTTTGAATAAAATGTTGAATCTGATGTTTTACAATTTGTTTACCAAAATACAGGTATAATTTTCGAAAATCGAGGTTTCAGTCCCAATATTCCCACTTTTACTAATTCTTCCTCAAAAGACCAATCATCCCTTATTTAGGAGAAGATATTGAAAACAAGCCACCGTTATTAAGCCTTAAAAGCAACTCATGGAGTTGGTATTTTGTTATTTAGAGTCCATTCATTATATTTTGCATTTAGACGGAACGATGTATGTTTTTGCGAGACAAGTTGAAAATATAAAGCATTTTACATTAACAACCGATAACTATTGATTGTGTTTGAAGAATATTTTCGAACAACAGATGGTTTGTATAAAATCGGTTATGTTTTGCAATTATTATTTATAGTTTCAAGCACGGTGTCTTCGTTTTCAATATCTTCTCCTAAATAAGGGATGATTGGTCTTTTGAGGAAGAATTAGTAAAAGTGGGAATATTGGGACTGAAATCTCGATTTTCGAAAATTATACCTGTGTTTTGGTAAATAAATTGTAAAAATCAGATTCGACATTTTATTCAAAAATAATAAAATTTTTATTCACAACATAATCTCTTCAATTTTTTGTACGAATAATTTTGCAATATCGTACGAATAGTTTTGCAATATCATACGAATAATTTTGAAAACGTCTATAATTGGTTTATGGTTTAACATCCACATCTTAGAACATTCAAGAAATGACTGATTTTATTCAAAAATACCAACAACACTAGGCGTTTCTTTACTTTTTACAGTAATATGTTTGGCTAAATTGAACTTAAATTTTATTTATTTACATACATCATTCCAAATCACTTCTATTTATTATTGCACTTTTTATATATCTGTTTTTTTTCTTATCTTGATTATAATTTGTACTCCTTTTAACTGATTCCCTTAGAGACTGATCGTTTTTGTGTTTAGTCTTCAGTTCAGGTCTGAAATCAGTGTATGTTTTGGGTGAATCCTTTCTTCTGTTGAATTTACTTAGTTTGTTTCCATTTAGATTTATCTTTATATTTATGTTGTTCATATATTTATTTCTATCTTTAAATTGTTTGAACTCTTTTATTTTACCTTTGTATTCGCCCAAACATATTTTAGTCTCATCAATATCTTTTTTCAAATCGATTAATTCCATTGACAAATTCATAATAACTCCCAAATAGTCATTATTTTCATTACAGTTAAACTGCCCTTTTAAAGAATCATCTTGTTTGCTTTTGAACTTGTTTAAAATAGAAATTAAAGATTTGCCATGCATCTTTTTCTGACGAAGATCTTTTTCAGATATGTTAATTGATTCAACATAATAATCGTATTCCAATGATTCTTCCAATGCCTTTGATGTTTTTGTAGTGATTTTTTGATTGTTATTTGTATTTAAAATATCGAATTTATTAATTTCACCACGGAATTCCTTTTCGGCTTTGATTCTAAGCATTAAGTTAGCTTCAAAAGTTGATGCTTGGATGATTCGCTGTTCTATACATTTTAAAACTAAGCTGGATACATTCGAAGAATATTTTTCTTTTTGTATTTCTTCCTTGGTGCTCTCATAATAAGAATTCAGTAGAGCCTTTTGTTGGGAAACATAACAACGGAGAGCATCGAATGAATAATCATCCGTGTTACCGATTGATAACACAGAGAACTCGGAACTACACCCTTTGAAGGCGTTTGAAAGCGGTGATTGGACAAAAGAAGTTCCATGATTTCCCACATCAATTGAACTCAAGTCTATTTCCGGTGAATTATTGGGTATTGGCAGTCCCTTCCCAAAACTATCATTTGATTCTACGTGAAGACTAGATGTGCTAGAGTGAGGTTGTTTTTGTTCTGGTTTTGTACTTCCAAATTTAACATTTAACTTTTGTTCACTTGGTTGTTCAGCTCTCTCAACGCGCTCTTCTCTAGTTTTACTAAAACAGCCCAAACATAGTGATACCATACGCTTCCCATAACGCTTAAACAAGTTATGAAAACTAGTAACTAAATTCGGATGCTCATTCTCAATGACAGAAGGTTCAGGGATATCTACACATTGATTCATTCGTTTTACATTAGCAGCTGAACTAGCTGATATAACAACACTTGAGATTATCAGAATACTGACACGGGGTTTGAAACTATTCAACATTTCTATAGAAAAGTTTCAAAATTCAAATTCAAATCATGAATTCATAAAACAGAAAACGCTTCGTCATAAAATAAAAGACTGTTTCCAGTTTTAAACACATCAACATAAAATATGAATTCATCACTTCATAAAAGAAAATCATTTTCTAATAAATATAATATTCGAAAATGAAAAGACTTGTTATTTTATTGAACATATTACAGCTAATAATTCTTGACAGAAACACACCATTTAAATGTCTTTGGATAATGCCAAAGAATCCCTTTGATAATTTAAGAGCTGCCTTTCTAATCCATATTGAATTTATATGCAAAGACAATGAAAATCCCCTTTACTCAGGGTGTGGAATTAAATCGAATATTACATATATAGATACAGTAGACTTCAACACAACACGAGACATTGTTGAAACGAACATTCCCCATTTAGACTTTATTAGTAGCTATCTTCGTAACGAGAATACAAAGATTAAAATCACACATTTACAACAAAACAACAAAATGTTTAATACACTCGGTTCACCAAGTATGTACGAGAATAATAAATCTAAATTGGAGGGAAACGAAAAATTAAGTTCGGTTATGGAAGAGTTTAGCGATGCTTATCTAAACGAACTTAACAATGACAATACACTCATAGAATCAAAACCTAAAGTTCTTTTCCAAAATATAGTAAACATGCCCACACCTCAAAGAAATGACATATTCGATGAAAAGAAACAAAAATTTTATATGGAATACAAAAAACTTAACACTTATTTTATACAATACAAAATTCTACTCAAAAATTTTGACAGAGAACTGCAAGAAGTAAATTCCATACCCAAATATGATTCAAAGAGTAAGGTGTATAAAATAAGTCCATTCGAAAAAGGTAAATTAAGGACACATGCCTATGACTTTATGTCAAGAACACATGAATACTTGGAATTTCCCATCGTAAATTACTTTTTCGGTAAAACAAAGAAGTTTCAAACTTTAATACCTGGGATTTCAACGGCTAAATTATATTTTAAATGCTTGATCGACGAAGAAGGTAACCATAAAAGCAGGAAAGCGTTTGAAGAAATAAATACAGATTATAATAGACTAGAAAAAGACGAAGACGAAGACGAAGTCGAATTAAATAACAAACCATGGTATGACAAAGAAAATTCAACCAATCAAAATATGGAGTTATATCTAGAACGTACTAGTTATATCAATCATCAATTTATGGCAGCTGGGCTAGGCGATAATTCAAATGAAATAGCCGCAATCCATGAAATATTTGATAAGATTGAAGAACTTGAAAAAGAAAAAAGTAAGAGAATAAAAGTTATGAAACAAGAAAGTCTATACGAATTAAATAAAATAGAATTAAAAGATTAGATTTGTTCATAAAGATTAAATTATTAATAATAAAATGGTATTCTTTAAAAACAAAATATTAATACATCAAAATATTGACGTTACATAACTCAGTCTTTATCTTAGTTAAAATGTTAAAGAAATATTCTTACTACAATCACAATTACAAATTATAAAGTCGTAAATCGTTATAGAAATAATACAAATTCGATAAATTTATTCTATTATAGTCTCTTCATAAATAAAGAACAGATCTTCTATAAAAATTGGGAATTTATCCACGTCAAATTTCATTTCAAGTGGGCTGAATTCATCTTTTTCCAACTTTAATTTTTCTCTTGTTATATCAAAAGCGTAACTGAACGTTGCTACTTGTTCATCCATAATCTGTGTTTTAATATAACACATATCGTTAACCACGACTCCAACAATAAATGGCTTTTTATTTTTCTTCCATTTCCTATACTTGAACGTACTAATCATTCTCCCTATTTCGTTAGCCTCCTTAAACCCATCATCTAATACAATACTGTCTACAATAGCGTATCTAAACAACCTTGTATTTTTAATGCTATTCTTTCCCATTATATCAATCGCCCGTAGAAATAGAAGCTTTCTACTGTTAAACACCGTTTTTACAAAATGGTTTCCGATTATTCCTTCAACACAGTCCAAGTTAAGAAGTTGAATCTTTTCCCAAACGGTTTCCCCATCCATATAGTATAAGAGTAAACAGAAGCTATCCATACTCATTCCATTGTTAAGCAATAAAGTCTTATATTTTTCAAGTGGAATTCTTTCCTCTTTCAAAGCAGATAAAAAACTATTCAATTGTTCCTCTTCATTACCAGCTCTGGAGTTTGTAATGCTTAAAAAATCGCCCATAGCTGTTTTTAAAGGAATACCACATTTTACTAGTATTCGCTTTAACGTTCTTTCTCCTTCTGAGCTAAATATTCTAACCAACGCATTAATTTCTTCATTATGTTTTAATGACTCATACATTCCCATCTCTCTTTTGAACAAAGGAGGACCTTCTTCCGAAATAGAAAATTTTAAATCTCCTTTGTTTACTATCTCCGCTTGAATTTTGTTTATTATGTTCATCCTTTCGTTTTGTTTGCAATTCATTTTGATCACTAAATCGATGTTTTTTGAGTGTTTAATTTGGATAGGTTTAAAATACGAACAAAAAGAAGAAGCACCTAAGGTGAACAATATTGTATCGTCTTTTAATAAAGGAAATAAGTCAATTGTGCTGTCATTCGAGTTAATGTATGATTCAAGTTCTTTGTAGAAGAAGTAAGTTAAGTTGCTTTCCTTTAAAAGAACACATATTACCATTTTGTTGTCTTTGGCAATATTAGAAGGAGACTGTTCGTATTTGTCTATTATATATAGTTTGTGTAGGTTGATGCTGGTGAAGTCAGACAGTGCAGAGTCTTTGAAAAGAATGTCGCACCAATTTAGAGCAGATCCACACCCAATTAAGACTGCTATCGAAACAGAGGACTCCTTTGTAGCGTATGCTCGTAGTTCTTTCGTTACTTGGGTGTAGTTCCGCACGGGTATGACTAAATATGTGATTGATCGTCGCTGAAAAATGTTAGTGAGTAGGTTGCAGGCTAAATTTGAGTCCACATCCAGTGAAGTTAAAATACTGACTGTTCTACTCACTCCAATAAGTTCCAATTCCTCTAGGTCTTTGAAAATCTTTTCTAGAAAAGATTTCTTGAGTAACATAAAATTGCTAAAACTGCACTTAAAACTTCCCCAGGGAAATAGGACACAAACTAAGAAGAAATTCACATTATATTATTACAAACTCCAATAAAAACTATGGACGTGAAATATAAAGCAATAAAACTGAAACTAGGGTTAGTTTCATCTTTATTGCTCAGACACGACCCAGAGGCGCTCCAGACAATCAAGAACAACACTGTCTTATTTAGAACTATTCATATAAACACTCTTTTGGAGTTATACGAGCAAAATCTTTTATTTAACGACAACAACAAGAAATTATCTTCCATTAACATTGAAACGTTCATTAATATTTACAGTAACATTCATTTACTTTCTATAGATCCAAATATGTGCGACATTCAACTCACATTATTGAATTTAACAGCACTCAACATACTGAAGCATTACAATAAAGAACTTGTGCCTAAAATATTACAAACAATTAATTTGCAGCAGACTTATTCAATGCTACCAACGCTGTTCGATCTTAACTTAGACTTACCATTATTACAACCAATTATCTACCACATAAAGAACGTATTGTTTGACTTAAGCACCAAAATATTCCTTTCTCCTCGTAATGAACAAACATTAAAAAAGCAAGTGTTTGATCAACTCCCTTCTTACATTGTTTTTATATGCGACATATTATGGAAGACTGACAAACTCACGCGCTTGTCGGCCATGGTAGACATTGGTGTACATAAAACATTCACAAGTAACATTCCTTGTTTAATTCAGATGGACGACTACAAACTTAGGAAACTGGGAATAAAAGAAAGTTTGCTTTTGTTTGACAACACAGATTTCATTGAAAGAATCGTAAATGAATTCAGTAAAGCTGCGCCAATTCAAGATATTGAAAAGTGTGTTAACGTTCTCATTAAGATATTTGAGACAGTTCCATTCACGAATACAAAAGACGTAGATAATCTCGTGAAAAGTTTTCTTAATAGTATATCATCAAAAGAAGGTGTTATGGATTTTTTATTTTTCAGAGATAACAATAAACTATTTTGGAACAAATGTTGGTGTGATATTGTAGAGGATGAATTTGAAGACAATACAATGGGAGTTATTCCATACGATGAAGTTAGCATAGAAAAAAACTTTACATCAAAAAACCTTCTTCCGTGTTTTCTTGACTTCCTAGGTGATAAATCTGAAATAATAAATGAGGTTTCAAATATTATTATTTTAGATATGTTGAACGGAACTAAACGATGGATGAAAATAGAAGACAATGAAGAGAATATTCGCAGAATATTCCCAGATCATCTTGTGGAAAATATATTCATAAAAATAAAAGAAATAAAAGAGAAAATGATAAGCTTAGATAATTGGAATTTAGAAGAGGAATATAAAGTGGAACTTACATTGCAGAACGAACAGTTTTTTGAAATAGAAGAAAAAGAAAAGTGTATATTTGCTCAACAAAATGGAATCGAAATCAAATTGCTTGGGAATGTTGGGTATATTGAAGTAGTAACAGATAAAGGGACGATAATTAAGATGCTGCCTTTAGAGTTCTTGGTTTTGGAAACAGTGAATAAACAGAAATGGGCATTTGAAAGTGTGTTAAGTGTTCAATTCGGACTAAATGAAGGTGCATTCTATAAGTTGATAGGAAATATGGTTAAGAGAGGAGTTATAAGGAGAGAGAAAATGGAAGGGAATAGTGATTATATAGTAAGTTTGATTATATAAAGGTTTGTATCAATTTTAAAATCAAATTTGTTTGAAAATGATGTAAAATCTCAGACAAGAATTTTCAAACCGAATGAATCAAATATGTTTTAAAGTACCTATACATCGGGGTTTTATAACTTAGTAAAAATATTAGAGTCCCTTTATTACGAATTTGAAATTTGTGTTTCAAAAACTGAAATTTAACCAATGGAACATTTATTAAGTTTTCAGAGCATACTGGATGTTTTACAGGAAACATCCGATATTACAGCACCATTAAAGAGCCAAAATGTAAATGAGTCTATCAAAGGACGATTAGCGGACCTAGAATCAATTTTTCAAGAAATTCGAACAATATCAGAGACTAACACACTTGCAATTAATGAACCAAGTTCTAATTCTCAAAACACGTTAATCAACAACGAAAAGAGCTCTCAAGAAAACTCCGACGCCAGTTATTTATCAGATGATTCACAACACTCAGAAAAAGATTCAAATTTCACCGATAAAAGCACAATTTTGCAACAAAACACAAAACTAGACGAAATACCAGAATATTGTACCGAAGAAAAATACACTACATTGCCAGATTATTATAAAAAGGCGTTTACTTTCGAGGAATTCAATGTATTAATTCATAAAATACGAATCAAAGAAGAGTTTGCCGTTGACGGATTATCGAGGGAAACATTTGTAAACACAATTGGCGAAAAGGGCGAATCTTTATTGGGAGGGGTAATCCATTTAGATTTGATAACTGGAGTATATACTAAAGAAGGGATAAAATATAAGTTACAGAGCAGATAATTAGTTTTCAATTTTGTGTTCTTTTTCTTCGTGGATAAATAAAATTGTGTCTCCCATTAAAACTAAGTCGCCTAAATTTTGTTTGTTCTTTTTGTGGCTTTTTATTTTTCCATTTTCGTCCTTTTCTGGTACAAATATCACTTTATAAGCGTCTCTCAATGTAATGTTCATGTACTCGTCGAACCCGCGAATAATACCCACTAAATTAGCCTTTCGAGATCCTTTTAGTGTTATTCGAACGTTCGTTTGTGTGTCTAAGAATGAAACTAAGCCATGCTCTGAAACCATGTTTTTGAAATGAAATGCTAAAATTTGTAATTCTTCAAATACTTGCTCAACACGCTTTCTCAACACTGTTTGCATCTTATGACGACATATTAAAGATATCCACCACGGTTGAAACGATTATGCTTAATTCAGAAATCAACACAGTCAAATTCGAATATCACGAAGCTCGATATGTCGTATACATTCTCAATATCAACAATGCTTCTAAATCCAACTTCATCAATATCAGTTTGCACAAGGACATACCCAAAGAAGCAATCAAACTGGAACACAAAGTAGAAATGGGCATACTTATCATAAAAGGGACACCACAACCACCTTTAGATACAAAAACAAAGACTTCAAATAACGGTAACAGTTTGTACATTTACACAGCCATATCGCTTATCTTTATAGCTCTTGGCATTTTCATTTACATTAGAAGAAAGCGGTGGCTTAGAGAAACAGTGACCATATTGCTCAACCTAAGATTTCTCTTTGTGTTTACCATATTTGTTATGGTTTCCAATTTCATACCAAAATACGCAGAGATTTACGTAATAATAAATTTGAACGACGCGGATTTATTGCCTAAACTAATAATAAATGAGTTTTTGAGGAAACCATTTTGTTTGAGCAAGAAAATGTTGAATGAAAATGTAGGGTGTATATCTCTTGAGGACTATTCACGAGAAGTAAATGTCAATAACGATTTGTAAATAAATAAACAAATGAAAAACATTAACAAATAAAATGTTTATCTTTTTTAACAACTATGATTGAATTTAATTTAAAGATTAAATTATTTACTTTAAATCTTTGATAGATTTATTTCGTTGGAAAGCTCTGTTTCAAAATATCCTTTTGTTTATTCCAAACGACATCAATAAACCACTTCTTAGCCACTGTGTTATGGTTAATTTTATAATTTTTTCTAAATGCTTTATTGTATCCAGGAATATTACTGCTATATGCATTGTCTTTAAAATTAGTACGCCTATAATCGGACAGTTTGGTCCTCTTGTTATAATTTGAGTTGCTGTGCATATTATTCTGATTATTATGGGACTTGTAACCAAATGAAGGCCCGGAACGATTGAATTTGTTTTCCTGAGGATCGTGGCTGAAAGTACAGTTCTCGCCATATGGACAGTTGCCATCATTAAAGAACTTAAAACAGGGCTTTTGATACGATCGATTGAAATTGTTGTCTTTATTGAAATAATTACTCTTATTGGCCTGGAAATTCACAAACTGAGACTTGTCGTGGGAAAAATGACAATTGTCACCAGCTTGACAGTAGTTTTTGTTCATAAAGTTTAAACAGGGTTTTGTTCGACGTCCCTGAGGAGGGGGAGAGAGTTCATCTTGCCCATGGGCGTACACACAAACATTCCTGGTACACTTACCAGTTCTGAGCCATAATTTGCACATTTGAGTTTTTCTGATGTTCTGATTACCCATTGGGGGCGTGTTGTTGTTGTTTTGTTCGTCCATTGTTTTTTTTCAAATGTTAAAATTTGAAAATAAAAAAATCGAACAGATATTACAGACACATTCCGAGAACTTAGAGACAGAACTTATCGATAAATTAAAATACGAAGAGGAGATATCACTTTTGCTGATGGAATTTTCGATTGCGAACGGGTTTATCAACGAGAAGAACTTTCTTATCATTAACCAGTACACACAAACGTTTTTAAAGAACCATCTCGAAGTGGGGAAGCATAGAGAAGTACTAGGGCGTATATTCGAGTTCTACTTCAACCACAATAGTGTTGTATTCAGCGAGACAAGTTTCGTCAACGGTCAGATTGATTTCGAGACCTTCACGGCTAAGCAATCACACATCAACAAATTCTTCAAAAACATAATTGGCGAGTCTTTGAACTTAGACGGGTCTTGTCTCCAGCTCGTTCTTCACAAGTTCGATGAAATAGATGAAAAGGTGACTTCATTCGAGCTTGATGACGACGAACCTAACCACACAGATTACTACTACCTTTGCGTGGCTGTCTCCGAATGTATACTACACGCTATTACAACATACATACAAAACTTTAAACTTCCTAAGTCAGCAAAGAAACTGACACAAAAGGAAAGGCTAATGGTCGAACAGTTAAACTACATAATAAAGAAGATAAATACAAGGCTGAATGAAGGACAGCGTGTATTGATTTCTTTCCTAACTACAAAAGCAGACAACTTATTATTTATAAGTTATTTACAGAAGCTAGTTAACATTCTAACTTACCACTTCGAGTTGTATAGCCAACCTGTTGCTGTTACTGACATTTTGATTGATTTAATCAAGACAGTTAATACAACAATATCCAACATACAGTGTAAATGGATTAAAATAAACTACAAACGGATGCTTTACAAACTAAAACAGAAGTTACTATTGGATTCCAATCTTATAAAAGAACTCGTCAATTTTATAAAGAGTGGCCTTTTAGAGTTTAATCAATTTTCATTCATATTGATGCTAACTATCTCAGAACAACCTTTATACGACAAAATACTAAAAGAAATTATATTGGGCCTTTACATTGACGTGTTATCTGTAGACTACTTCAACAAAGCAAACACTACTCTTTCTGTTCTGAACTACAAAAGTTACCTGGAAAACAACGCAGACATTATAGTAGACTGTTGTTGCATATCTCCCTCTAATGTAGAGAGTCTTCTGCAGGAAGGATACCAGGAAAATTTGGTAAGCAAAAGTGATAACAAAATACTAGGGATTAACATATTGGGCGTGTTAATTAACACAGTTGAAATGTTGATACACAACAAAGAAAACTTTAAGCTTATTGAAATCTTTTTGAGCTTTATACTGTATAACATTTCACACGTTTTTGAGTTCGTTTCTAATACAAACAATGTCCCAAAAACTAGTGTCTTAAAAATGAAAGACAAAAACGATATGGCTGAAAGTGTAGTTAGTATCTCAAAATGCGTACTGATTTATATTTGTAAGAATATTGAAACAAAGGCAAAGTTTTATATTCTTTTTAAAACAGTTGAACAATTGATAACCCATTTAAGAACACCCAAAGTAAACAATGAAAGAATAATAGACTGTCTTCTATCTACTATTTACCTTCTATTACAAATTGTAGACGATTTAGAAGACATCCAAGATAAAGTGTTTAAAGAAATAAACACAATAATCAATTTACTTGAATGTTTAAACCTTCCACAATTAAGCTTTCTATTTAACAATATAATTTTCATCATTCAATCCAAACTAACCAGCACAGAAGATAACGTCTACAAAGAAATATCAACCAACTTAAACATATTAGTTTCTAAAATGTTCATTTCGTCTAGTTTGGAACTGCGACAAAAAGCTATTTACATTTACTTTACTCTTTTAGAAACTCATAACGTAGATATTATAACTTGGGAAAAAGTATATGTAAACAGTTTAATTATACTTAAACAAAATAACAAAATCTCAACACAATTAAAACCATTACTTTTTAGTTTCATTAGAAAACTGTTTGAAGTAAATGAAAAGTACAAACCAGACTTTGCGAACAAAGCTGAAATAAATCTCTCTAGACTGTTGAACATGGACAAGGAAACATTCCCTATTTCTATGCAGAGAGTGTTCACAGACAACAACCAGGAAGAGCCTATACTGGGAGAAATACTACACTTACACGTCTTAAACAACGAAATGATAGACAAGTTAATAGAACGCATTTGCCACTTCGACTTTACCAAGTTCTTTATTCAAAAGGGCCCACAAAAGAACTTCATTTTAAACCTCTTTTTGGTTTTAATTTCTATTTCAAGCAAGGACGATGATTGGAAAGACACAAACAAAAAACTATGTCTTTTATTTGCAAAGAATTTATACTCTCACGGAAAATCAATTTGTATCGACAGTTCTATTGTTACTTTTGAAACTCCTTTCATACTGCGCTTTATTGTCCAACAATTTGTGTATTTGCTCTCTAAGTTGTACTCTGAACCCAATATGTACACAAACAATAAAACAGTTGAAATGGTTGCAAATAATCTAACAGCGATAAACTACACAATGAAGATTGTTGATTTTTGTGTGCCCATTCAAACCCATGTAGACGACAACTCGATATTCGACACGCATTGGTCCCCAATAAACAGCGACGTTTTAAACGTGTTCTATAGAACAATAAATTTTATGACAAATGATATTAACAAATTAGCAAATGTAGGCAACAAAAACAAATCACCAGGAATTCCAATAGTAAAACAACTTTTGCAACTCTGTACTAATATATTAGAAAGATACAAAGGCAACTACAAGTACCTCGTTGATTATCTACTGTTAGACCTAGACAAAGCCAAGGCGGTTCTTGCAAGCTTAATAAAACTTTCGGTACACTACATAGATAAAAAAGAGTTCAACGACGCTATTTACGTGCTTTCTTTTATAAAGTGTTTTAACAAAGTGTTCCAGCACGACACAAAACTATTCAACAATATAAAGGGAATTGTTGACCGCTTCATAGCAGATGTTTTCGAGCAGTACCCACTCCCAACCGGGCCAATTGCGAAAGCAATGATCCTACTTTACTTCTACAAAAAGAAAGCCGTTGATTTGTGCCTTGATAAGTTTATGGTGTACATCCTAGAAAATATATGCAAACCCCTTTCATTCAACAAAGACTGCGAAAGAAAATATTTTATTGACTTATATTGCAATGAATACTTAAACATAGACAATGAGCTGACATTCGAAAAAGAAAGTAGGTCGTTTGAAAAGCTAGCTGGTGTTGGACTTGAGAATAGAAACGTATTACTGCAAATTACGATTGAGAAAATAACAAAAAAGTTTGAAAATGTGAATTGTTTATTCAAAGACGTTTACAACAAAATCAAAAACAGGAAAGGGTTTAATATCAACAGCGATAACATGGTGCTGGATATTGAAGTTCATTTAATTACGAACTACATAAACATTGTGTTCTGCCTCACAAAGACGTACTTTCCTTTCTTGTTCAGGTTTGATTTGGATTTTGTTAGCGCTTTCAAAGGAGTACATTTGCTAACGAAGCTGTTCAAACTTTCAATGTTTATTACAAAGACTTTCTTGACAGCTAGTAATGCTAGTAATACAAACAGCAACAATACAAGCAGTACGTTGAACACGAGTGTTCTTAGTAACCTAAGTGGACTGCAAACACAGGAAACTGTAGTTTGGGAATTCATGAACTTTGTCTACAATGATATAACGTCTATCACACTACAGTTTATTAAATCCATTCAAAATAAAACTTCTGTTGCGAACATTGAAAATAAAAAACTCATTGTGGAGAAAGAAAAGAAACAACTGCCATTCCTGTCCTTTGTAATGGAAGAATTCATCAGAGTTTATTACAAAACCGCTATTAGCAATGGGAAGAGAAATGTGAAACATTATGAAAGCAAATCTGTGAATAGAGATTTCTGTATTAAGAAGGACCACTTGGAAGATAGTAATGCAAATATGTTTGGAGAAAAGAAGAAAAAGAAAAAGAGATCAAAAACAAGCAGTGGCAATTCAGTTGATGATTCGACAACGATAACTGAACCAGAATCGAGTAAGATATATGGCCTCGGTAATTAAATGAGAGCATATGAAATACAAAAAATTCAAAGTTATAGTAATAATTTGGAATCTATGTTTTATACAATTTGAGTTATTTAAAATGTGTCTATTTGTCGTACTCAACTAAGGCTTTGGCAATGTTTTCTATTGAACTTAATCCCTGTTCTACAATTTCTTTTTCTTTCCTTAATAATTCCAATTCGTCTTTAATAGTATTTTTCATTTTATCAAAATCTCTTTCTTTAATATTCTCTTTGACATTATTAGCTTCATTTAAATCTGCATTTTCTATTTTGTTGATTATACAGTCTTGCAATATACTGTGCAAAATGTATATACTATTTTTAACAACATAATTGTATCTTTTCTTAGCCGTTTTATTGACATCACACACAAATGTATTTGTACAAAACTCTGTTTTAAACACCTTGTTAAATGTTGTACTTACATTTCGTTCTTTTAGTTTAGAGTGTCTTCTCCCTTCTATATTGTTTCCTTCAACTCTCCAAAATTCACTCGAATTAACCAACAATAGCATATTCCTACAGAACTTATCAAATTTACCAGTCGCCTTTTCTACATACACATTCAGTCTATTTATTATAACTTCATCAAACAAATTGTCATTGGTTGTTCTGAGCATATTAACGACTTTCAAATCAGAATCCAGCATTTAAAAAGCAGTTTTATAGATCTTATTTAGTATTCCTCCAAACACAGTGTTTAGCACTTTGCTAATTTCTTTTATGTAAGAATACACTTCAGTTTTCGTGCATAAACATACGGCCCTTTCGTAATTAGAATTCTCACCAGCACAGGAAACTACTTCGTCAAAACTTTGTTCGTTATAAGTTCGATGATCACACAATAATTTAATGGCTTCCAAAGCGCGTGTTATTTGGCTTGATCCTAAAAGCTTGCTGTTTAAAAAGTAATTTTCTAATTCCGTATTACCTTTAGATATTTCTTTTATTTTGTTGTACATCAAATCTTCGTTGAAATAGCTAAAGTCATCCGATAACAGTTGGCCGTATTCTTCCAAACTGAAACTTTTAACGTTTTCTTTTACGTAATTAAACAAATCCCTTGCTTTTCTAAAAAATGTGCTTTTTTCTTCTTTCAACAAAATTGTCAAGTTTGTCGATTTGGATAAATAATCATTAAGTTTAGATTTAGCTTCTTCTTGTATTAAGTTGTTAGTTTGAATACGAACTAAATTAGACTTTATAGGTTTAACTTTTTGCTTTAATATCTCTAACCAAATGTCTTGTATTTTCTTTTCTGCTGACAAAAGTCCCAAATTGTTTTTTACAATATCAAACTTTTTAAATTCTCCTTTATTTTTTTGGCTTTCTAATTGTTCGATTATAATTTGATTATCTTTAAGTTGTTCTATCCATTTATCAATCATTGGTTTTTCGATATCTACAAACTTTTTAAACACCATTCCATTGTCTACATTATTATGAGTTGCACAACTTGTAAAGAACACATTTTGTAAGTTTATAGAAGTTTGACTTAAGAAATCTTCAAATACAGAAAGGTTGTCCACTTTTGGTATTAATTCGTCGAAGTGTGTAACAACAAGCATTGAGTTGTCATACCATTTATCATTCTTGTATCTTTTACTTTTGGAATGAATGTCTCTGAAGTAATTAGGTATTAAAGAACTAGAAAATTCTTCTGCTTTCATTAAGAAAATAGGGAAATTATTTTCGTCGTTCAAGTATCCCACAATTAAATTTTCCACAAAGTCGCTTTGTTGTTTGTTTTCGTTTCCAGGTACTAAACCAGGTAAGTCAACTATTGTTAAGTTTCGACAGAATTTTGATTTTACTGTAATCAAAATTTTAGTGTGTGAGTATCCTTCTTTGGTTTGGCTTATTTCGTCCATTTTCGCTTTTACCAGTTTTAGAATTTCTTCTTGTGATTGTTCTTTTCCGTTAAAATATAAAGAAGGCGTTTCTACGTCGGTTTGTACTATTTGGTACGTAATTGGACACCTTGTGCAAAGGCCCGATTTAATGTATGAAAGTGGAAAAGAAAGGAAGTGTTGTAAAAATGAAGATTTTCCGTGACTCTGACAGCCTATTAGTACTAGACGAGGAACTTTTAATTGGGAAAGTTTTAAATTGTCAGAAATGCTAATTAGATTGTTGTACTCTTTGTATATTGTTGAACAAAACACTTCTTTTGAAGAGTCTGAAGAAGGTGCAGGTGTTTTGCATATCACATTAGTTTTCTTGGATGCTTTTGACTTTCGGCGAATTGTTAAATTAGAGAGCTTCCGTTTGATCGTTTGCATTAATTTATTTGAAATGATTCAGTTCTAACATGCTTTGGAGGGGACTTAAATCGGCTTGAGTTGGGCTAGCTCGGGTATTAAAATTTTGATGTTTCAGTGATAAGTATGTTGAATAAGGCGCTATGTATGGCTCTAAAATATCCCCAAAAGGACTTTTGGAGTTGTAGCGCACTTCTTATTTCTGGATAGAGAAAAAAGTATCCCATTTGTTTCTTGTATTGACCTGAACATCTGGACTGTGTATTGAAGTTCTGGAATGTTGTAATAAAAAGAAATCAGGAATTTGGAAACTTTCAGAAAATTTCAAAGAATCATAATTTATTTGAAAGGCTCAACTGGATGTATCTAACAAGTTTTTGGTGTTATGGATGCAACAATCCCTTTGAATTGGATGATGATGAAGACCTAAAATGCAGCTTATGCCAGAGCGACTTTGTAGAAGAAATACCAGGCCCACAGGCCAATCAATTCGCAGAATTTCTCGATGACTTCATGCGCGAGCCGAACAGGCGCACAACGCGAATAAGTTCTGCTGGAATGACCACTACCACCACCACCCGTCGTAACTCGGACGGTTCAGTGACCACATTCATAACCACTACCAACGCCAGGCCAGAGGATTCAGAGACCGAAGGCGGCCAAACAGCTAGCCAAGAAAGCGGCGCTACAGGCCCGGCCACAGCTTCGGACTTCCTTAACAACGACATGTTTCGATCTATGTTAGCCGAAATGTCTACTGGAATGAATGAAAACAGACGAAATTCAATAAACCCGTTCAACAATTTAATTCGGCGTCTCATGCGGCTCAATTTAGACGATGTAATAATAAACGGTATGAGGCGTGAGGACATCCCTCGAGCCGCAACTGAACAGTTTGTAAACAACTTGACGGAAACAACTTTAACGGAAACCGATTTGGATAAATACAAAGATAAAAAATGTGTTATTTGTTTGGTGGAATATGAAAAGGATAATAAAGTGTCAGAATTGAAATGTAAACATGAATTTCATTCTGAATGTATAAAACAATGGTTAACAAAAAGCGGAAAATGCCCCGTATGCAGACAAGACGCTGAGGATTAGTCGTTAAATAAATTAGAATCTTCTTTATACGTTAGCTTTCAAGATACTCTGTTTGATTTTCAAATTAGCTTTTTTAAAGTTGAGCAAGAAACAATGGTACTATTTGGAATAGCAGGATACAAAACGAATGCATGTATTTACATGTGCTGTTTTGTTTAATACTTAGAATCTGTTGGTTAGAAGTATGACGAAAATAAAATTTTCAAACAAACTAAAACATGATTTCCAGGTTTGGGAGACACTTTTTATACACAACAATGATATGTTATTACTTATTGGAGAATGTAACACACTTAAAATGCTAACTATGATGGTACAAGAACGTACAGATGATATACACATTGAAATTAAGGAAACTTCAATAATAGAAACTCTGAAGGATAACAGATCATATAGACGTGGCCTAGTGATTAACAACAACAGCCTGTGTGTTTGTAGTTTCTCTGGTAACATTCATTTCTACTCTTACAATCCAACAATCAGTTCTTTCGAGTACAAATCTTTATTAGAAGGACCAAAAGCCGAACTGAAGAGTTTATCAACCAATTCCGACAATACATTAATTTGTGCTGCTTCAAGAGACAAAAACGTATGGATCTGGAAGCTTTCTTCAGACACTTCTACTTTCTATAAGGGTTTTAAAGACAACAGTGACACCGAACCAGAGTACGAATGTTTCTATATTTTACAGGGCCATACAGGGGACGTGAAAAGGGCTCTATTTGTAAATCCACAAAACACAATTTGTTCCGTTAGTTACACAGGCGAAGTTATCTTCTGGGTTCTACTTGACGAGTCAGATGCCAATAGCGATGAATGGGTTTCTAAAGAAGTCATTAAAGCAGAACAAAACGCGCCAACAAATAACAATGTGTTTAGTTTATTATCAACCAAAATAAAAAAAATAGATAGTGAAATAGAAAGCATAAATTCATTAACTTGCCACCCTGAAAAGAAAGTTTCACAAGATAGAATATATGAAGATAAAACGAATACTACTCTCTGGAATGTAAAGTCTTTTAAATGTGAGAACAACTTTAGTAATAAAGACGAAAGATTAGTCTTTGTCGTCGGTGAAAATTCAACGATAATGGCTTTCTTTCTCTACTTTGACAGAAACAAATTAGAAACCAAAATAAAAAAATTGCCATTTGATTTAAACTATGTAAAGTTACGTTTAGGATACCACACATTATACGACTTAGAATTAATATACGTAGAAAACAATATTTATAAAGTAATATTAGTTGGAAACATTTTAGCTGTGTTAACAATAAATGTTTTTGAAGAAAACATTTTAATTGAAAGTATAGAAAGCATCCAAAGTGAAATAGGAATCGTTATTAATATAGACAGGAGTACATTGAACAGTTCATATTTTATACTAACGTCAAACAAGAAAGAAACTCAGCTTATGAAAGTTTGTTGATGTTTAAATTATTTATTAATATCATAGATTACAGCTCTTTTAATTTATAGTAGTTTTAGGTGACTTGTTACTTTGTCTATTTCTGAAGCATGGTAAGGACCGAGGGCCAAAACTGTTAAACTGTTGGGGGCTATTTGTGTTCTTCCTGTGTCGTGGATGGAAACGTGTGGAACTCCAATCAATGATGCATGCATGGATAAAGCTTTCATTTCCTTCTCGCTATTAGTTTTTACAACAACCTTCTTGGATCCGTTTTTTTCCCATATGCTAGTAATAGCTGGGTGGAAAATTATAGAGTTTTTGTAACCGTGTACAGAAGCATGGGAACATTGGGAAGCTATTTTCCCTATTCCCATTTGTAAATCTTTTCTTACCACCAATACCATCTTGTATTCTCCTGAAAAAATCTGCATAAGGCCGAGGATGACTTGTTCCATCTCAAACTTTAATTTGAAAATTTAAATTGATTAGTCTAGAAAAGCACACTTTTTCCAAGATTTCCACGGTTCTAAATTTGGTTTTGAAAAATGATTATTGTTTACAAATTCACATAAAGGCTCGGATAGATGTTCGTTTTCGTTTTTATACGATTCTTTGTTGGAACGTGTGATTTTTAAAAAATTTTAATTATCTTTCTGTACAACTTACCTATGAACGACACTAACATCAATATGGGAACTCATTCAACGAATACTCCCAATATGATTGATAGAAATGTGAGACAGGAACGCGTGTTTATAGAAGGGTCTGCGGACCATAAACAAATGGGTGTGTTTTGTAAACACTTCGATCAGAACTTTTCGCAAATAAAAACATTAATCAGACACTATAACAAGGAACATGAATACGCCATAGTTATAAAAAACAAACATTTCCGCTCACGCGCTGAGTTAGATTCTTTTGTTGACAAAAATCAGAAAACATCATATTACACATGTACAACTACCAATACAAAGTATCTAGATGGTGTTACAACCGTCTATCACAAGTGCAATTACTTTAAAGAAGGGCGAAGAATCTGCCCATGTTTCATCACTATAAAAAGCTGTCAAGCAAATAATTCTTCCGTCTCGTTCTATTTGACTCACAATCACAATCCGGATTGGGCCACTATTAGCATCCCTCCGTTTTTTAAAAATGCACTTATTGCAAAACTAAAAAATAAAAATTCGATTGACGATATATATGATGAAATACGTACTTCATTTGACACGGAGGATATAAGGAAAGAGTCGTTAATTACAAAGAAGTACTTGTATTATCTGAGAGATAAAATAGCCACCGATAGTAGAGCTTATAAAGATGATTTCAAAAACACAGAACATTTACTTATTAATGAATACGCCGACGATTTAAAATTGTATTCTTTTAAAGATATCGAAACCAATAAAGAAGGCCATAGTTCTTTAAAAAATGAATTTGTATTAATTATAAGTACACACGATATGATTGACAAATATGAAAAATTTTCAGGAAAAGGTGTGTTATTTGACAGTACGCATAACACAAACAGATATGGCGTTCTGTTAATTGTTGGTTTGATTATTAACGAAAATCAACAAGGCTGTCCGTTCATTTACATTCTCACCACTTCTGAAAAGGAAACTGTTTTAGATTACTGTTTTAAAAAGTTTAAGTCGAATCAAAATGCTACAATACCTCCGCCGTTTTTAATGAGTGATTGTTATAACGGTTTCTACAATTCTTGGAGTCGGGCGTTTGGTTATGATCTCCAACATCTTTAGTGTGAATACCACGTCAAAAAAAGTTGGTACAAAAACATCATAAGGTTTAGCTCATGCGAAAAAGTAAAACAAAAATTACGAAATATGATGGCTTACTTGATAATGATTATAGACAAAGTCACTTTTGAAAGAGAACTCGAGAGGATTTTAAAGTTGACCAAAGATATTTGTCCAAATTACCATTCTTACTTCATACGACACTATAAAAATACATGTGACAAATGGGCATCATATAACAGAGAATTGGCCGAGTTTAATACAAACAACTTCTGTGAAAGTTGGTTTGGAAGATTTAAACGTGGATATTTAAAGGGTTATACAAAACACAGGTTTGATTCATTGATAATAAAGTTAATGAAGATATTGGAAGATGATATCAAAGAAAATAAAATTCGGAATGTTGATAAATCCATAACTCGCATGACTTACAGACAAAAAGTTTCCAACCAAAATCACGATAAGATAAAAGAATTTTCTGACCATGATTTCAAATACATTGGTCGGTTTAAATTTACATACAAAGACTATACTATATGTTATCTTGACATGCAGTGCCCATTTAAATGCAATGCCGAATGCATTAAATGTAACGTGTGCCATCACCAGGTTCACTGTAGCTGTATTCGTTTTATCCGCAATAATTATATATGTAAGCATATACACCAAGCGATGGTATTGATAAGAAGTAAGAAAGCATCTAACACAAATTTTATAATTGAAAAGGAGCAACAAAGAAACAAAACTGAAGACGCGGCTGAAACAAATAAAAAAGAAAAACATTTGAATATGGAAAAATTACCGTCATCTGATACCATTAAATTCGAAGAGGCTCTGTACCATGAGAAAATACAAACAAAACAAAGTTCAATAGAGAAAAAATTGATACATCTTCGGAATTTGGCATCTAAACAAGCACGTTTACATGTATTAGATTTCACAGACGATAGTATCGATTATATAACAGAAAAATTCAAAATCGTATAAATACAAAGAGCGTATTTGAAATTGAGTATTTAAATAAGTCCAACAAAGCTACAACACAAAGACAAATGCAGATGGTATCGTTTAATCCATTGGCTTTACTTAAATACAACAAGAAACCCAAGCCTGGACGGCCTCCCCAATTAAACACAGTTGAACGAGAATATTGTAAAATTTGCTTTGTGGAATGTATAGATTATGGAGAACTTGATACAGAGTGGGCAGGATGTGATGTTTGTAAGAATTGGTACCATAAAATATGTATCAATAACCCTCCCCTTAATTATAGACAATATTGGAAATGTAACCAGTGTTAAAAAACAAGATTAAATAAGAAATATCAATATTATACCCATTTGAATACATAATAATACCATTCCCCATGGTTTCATTAATTAATATAACTTATAATTTGTGCTAATATAAAAATTTCAAAGTATATTTGTATATAGTTTTCATGCCAAACAAAAGGCTATTTATATCTACTTTCGTTAGAAGCTCTTGTAATCTTAATATACCGGTATATTCACAGTGTTTTGATTGATTTGGCTAGCTCGGTTCTGGTCAATGTTCTCTTCCTGTCTCCATTAACGAATTACACATATTTTCAAATCCCCTTCACATTTGACTTAAGTAGTCTAGTCTTATTTCTTAAATACTTTATAACACTTACCCCACTCCGTATAATAGTCGATTTACAGCTCAGTCTTTAGTGCTATACAATCGACACTCTTGTTAAATTGCTACTCCACATGATCCATTGGAGCAAGGTTGGGTATAGAATCATCATCATAGATATATAATCGAGTCCTTGTTGTTTGAAATCGAGTTTGATCCGAATAAGACAATATAGTTCTGTCTTGTGTTCTTAGAGGCATTCTTAATCACTTAGGAGAACAACAATCACAGCTTTATAATCGTTGTAAATAGGTTAACACGATACATCCATTAGATTGCTTGAGTTGTCTCTAGAATTGGATGGCGTTATCACAAAGGATAAGTTGGAAAGATAAGTTCAATTGAAGAATTCTAACCTGTTATATGTGATTGGCCCATTAAGAAGTAGATACGCCAACCTAATTGATGTTAGTGTCGTTCATAGGTAAGTTGTACAGAAAGA
Source organism: Mikrocytos mackini (assembly GCA_030180075.1). NCBI lineage: Eukaryota > Endomyxa > Ascetosporea > Mikrocytida > Mikrocytiidae > Mikrocytos > Mikrocytos mackini. The sequence continues at coordinate 8,307 of JASNJN010000060.1, read as the reverse complement.
TAATTAAAATTTTTTAAAAATCACACGTTCCAACAAAGAATCGTATAAAAACGAAAACGAACATCTATCCGAGCCTTTATGTGAATTTGTAAACAATAATCATTTTTCAAAACCAAATTTAGAACCGTGGAAATCTTGGAAAAAAGTGTGCTTTTCTAGACTAATCGTTTTAAACGGTCCTTTTATGTCTATTGCGATTTTTTTCCAAGGTCCACTTGGAAATGGTATAGGTACCATTGGTGTTTCGCGTATAACCTTAGTTCTTGCAGAATTTTTGCATACTGTGCAGGATTTCACATATTCCATCACGTCTTTCCCCCATCCCGGCCACCAGAACAGTTCTTCCACTCGACGTTTAGTTCGGTTGATGCCCTGATGTACCTCGTGGGCTTCACTGATTATCTTCGTTCTACCTGATTCATCAGGTACGAATCGGCAGTTGTTGAAGAATAATCGTCCCTTGTTTGTTGTCAGTTTACTAAGGTGTTTATAGTATTCTATGAATCTATTCCGATTCACTTTGTCCCAAGAATTACTATTAATAACCTTTACTAGGGTACGTAGGTTGCCTTGGTACTCTACTATTTCAGTCCCTGTATCTTTTTGTATAGAGTTGACTACAACTTCTTCGTATATAGGTGCCATCTCATGGTTCACTTTTTTTGCGGATCGTGATAACCAGTCTGCTACTGAGTTATCCGATCCCTTTATATGTTTGACGTCGTAGTTGAAGACTGCCAATTTTTCACGCCACCTTTCCACTCTGGCATTGGTGCGTTTTACTGTACTTTGACTCATAAGAGTTGTCAAAGCTTTATGGTCGGTGAGGAGTGTGAACTTCCTACCAAGTACTTAACAAATTTTACAGGAAACAACATTTTGATTTTTTTTGTTTAATTAGTTTATAAATCATTAAATGGATAGATATTGGCATAAGAATATTCAATTGAACTCTTTTGTGGAATTTATATATATGCTATATTATATCTATGTTTATTTTATATTTTCAAATGTTAAATTTTTTCGAATGTTACAAATGCCCAAAGTTCTTTAAAACAGAAAAGGGACTTAATATACACACTTCTAGGGTTCACCTTATACTTGATAACTTAATATACTCATGCTCAGAATGTGAAAAGACCTACAAATCGTCCGATAGCCCCCACAACCTTATAAGACTTTCACATAATAAGACAGATACACCACAGACATGTTACAAATGTGATCAGTGCAATGGTGAATTTTTTACAAACAGGAACGAATTTCTAGATCATTTATTAATAAAACATGGAAAAACTCGTTCTTCAACAACCCTGTACTTTCCAAACAAAAAAGAATGTGAAAATACTTAAGTTCCTTACTTTACACCGAGACATCTAGCTTTTCCAAGCCTACTGGTACAAAGTCTCTAAATTGTAAAAACGTAACATATTACATCTGCACCCAATCCACAGACAATTGTAAATGCCTTTCTTACGTTAAATTTATTGAGTATAAAAACTCAAAATTTAAATTAGAGTTTCTTCTCATTCATAATCATAAGTTAAATATAGACAAGGTAAAGTTAGCCCCTAAGACTAAAGAAGAAATTATCTGTAAGATAAAAGATGGTATATCTATCAAAACTATATATAATAATATAGTTGAAAATATAGATGAAACTAGGATTGGGAAAACTATGATGATAACAATGGAGTATCTCCGTTATCTTAACTACAGGTACAAGAGCCCAGGTCTGTGTACTCTTGAAGATATAACCAGTTTAAAGTTTATAATACACACGCTGACTGAGCAACAAAAAATTAAACTCTCAATTCTCAAAATACCAGGGACACAAATTGACGGGTACCCAGAGTTTGACAACAACTTTTTTTTCGCATTCACTACAAATGCGCAATACGAATGCCTCAAAGACTCCGATGTGTCAGTCATTATGGCTGACAGTACTTTCAGTACAAACAACTATAATTTCCCCCTTATAGTATTCGGAACACTAGATAAAAAACAACGTTATGTTCCGTTCTTATATATTGTTACAAATAAGGAAAATACACAAGTTGTTAGCTATATTTTAAAAATATGGAAATTAAAATTAAATTTTAATTTAAAACCAAAGTTCTTAATGAGTGACTTAGCGCCTTTATTTAATAATGCATGGAAGGAAAGTATTAACAAAGACCACCAATGGCTATTCTGCCAATGGCATTTTAAGAAAGCTATCAAACGTCAATTGGTGAGGAAAGTGAAATCTGATGAGGATCGATACCTAATCGAAAAACAATTTGAACTATTGACAAAGATTTCTGAAGAAAAACTATTCCAAAAGCGACTAAGAATCTTTCTCAACCTTTGTAAAAGAATCGAATCTGGATTTTACGATTATTTTAAAGACCTATATACTGCCGATACATCATTATGGTCATTATATGGACGTACATACTCAATAGTGAACACTAACATGTTCACAGAAGCATTTTTTGGCATGTTAAAACGGAGATTTTTATGCGAAAACACAAAAAACAGAATCGACTTTTTGTTTAATACACTAATTCAGTTAGACAAACATTATATGGTAAACAATATCCGTGTCGAGTTGTCAAGTCAAACACAGTATCTCCCTTACAGATGTAGAGTCGCTCACAGTAGACATAAACAAGTTTGAAACTCAAAAGTAATAAGTTCGTCTATAACAAAGAGAATGAATCAGTGAAATACAAGAAATATGTTATTACAAAAGGGACGTGTGCAGATTGTGGAATAAACTGCAAAAGAATGTGTCTTTATTGTAATATATGTTATTATAGATATCGCTGTACTTGTTTGGCGTTTGTAAGCAAAAAGGAAATTTGCAAACACATTCATCGGACACACCAAATATTAGAAGGACAAATACTAATTGAAGCAACAAACAAAGTTCAAAAGAAAGAAAAAGTGATTAACAGTCGTACAAATAATCTAGTGGCTGATCATGAAAACGTAGCTGATTACTTGCTTCAAAACGACGAGCTCTTGGGATATAACAACATTAACCCGACAGAAAGTGTCAGTAGTAAAGATGTAAAAGTTGATAATGATATAATAGAATTTAAAAAGGGGAAACATGGATCTATCAATACAACTTTGCCATACAAAGATCATTTAGAAGATGTCTTGTCGAAGAATAGAATGAGAAGTGAATGTAAGGAATTACTAGACTTAATCCAAATTAAAGTAGATCAGAGCAACGATTTTTTAAGGTTGGACAAGCTGAAAAAGGATCTGGTTGTACTAAAAAATTATATTTATCATGATAGTATTGCAATTGAAGATAAAGATGAAATTTATCCTTTGATTGATAAACATATGGAAAAGAAACATCGGACACAAAGAAGTTATTATTCTAAATAACTAAAAATATGTTATTTTAACTATTCTCCCATATATTATAGCATTTACCATATTTACTAGTATATTATATTAATAAATCTTATTTTACTATTTTATTTTTGTCGAACAAATTCAAATTACTTCCTTTTAATGACGATAAGTCGTTGTGGATTCTTAACTTCTCTGTGTCAAATACTTACACTATCATTAAACAATATACCATTTGGAAAACATACTCAAATTTCGGTTGTTTGTATTTCAAATCGACGAGATAGATCATTACCAATCCAATGCCATACTTCTAAATGACTCTATATCATAAATGGTGTGTTTTCGTGTTTCGTCTTAGTTTAGTTATTGTTGGGTTGATTGTTTCATAGTTTCGGATTAATCAGTTGTCTATCTAAAGTATATCATGTATGCTTGGGATTTATGTATTAGTAGGGACTGTCCCAAAGAATATTGATAATCTCCGATGCTATTAGTGTTTCATGACGTTTGTATAGACCGAAGGGTCTGCTAAAAGTGTTAATGGCTTTAGTTTAAAATTTTGAAAAATATCAAAAGTTAAAAAAACACAGACATCAAGTAGTTAAACAAAGATCTTGTTCGGTCTTATATTAATCTAATAATAATAAATTGGTTTCAAAATATGAATTTCCGTCTTAGAATGTTATATTATTGACTTTATATAAATTTGACAAATCCGAATTAGCACATTATATTTATATTATATTGATGCAGACCGTATGTAAATGAAAACAATTATACCGACTAGGAATTGAATTGTTATGTAATACCATACATTTATAACTATGATATTTATGTTGAATATAAAAATGTTTACAGGATATAATGTATTTATATGGGATATAATATTATAAAAAAATATTAAAAAGCTAATAAAGATTAAAATCATTACTTGTAGTTGTTCTCTGAATAAATTTTGAATATTATTATTAATAACATGTGAAAAAATAAACATGATACTATTATTTAGCTTATAAGAGATGTATTGAGACGGGAGGTACCTGGTAGCATAAGAAAATAATATTATAATATTAGCATTAATTTTACATTCCAAGAGTAATCGTATAAAATATTAATATAATTGAGTAATGTGATTAAATCAAAATGATTGTACTATTTCTTTACGTAATTGGTAACTATATTTCACTTTTTACACCTTTTACCATTTCCAAAATCTAAAATCTATCTATATATGGAATACTGACTTCCCTGCGACGAATTTAAGATCTGTTTTTCGTATAAAGGAATACTGATTACTTATGAAGACATTATACTTTCCGTTAAACCCCAGCAACAGGATTGAGTATATTCTGGCCAAAATAGAAGAAGGGCATTTATAGAAGTTCCAAAGAAACCAACTATCTTGTACATGTCAGTAACGGCTGAATGGGAGTAAATATAGAAATGCCTAGAAACATACGTTTCACTCATGCCACAGATTAACATCTTATTGAAAGAATAAAAAATTATGCAAATATTATTGTAAATGAAAGAAAAAGCAAATCAGGATAATAATGAACAGGTAAAGGATTGGAAAATGAATACAATTGTATATATCGATATATACCTCATTTCAACAGTTCTTACGAATAGAAGACAATATCATTGTGAAAATTTAGAAACGCCGTCTTTAAGATGTAAGGATGTTGGTATTGTTAGTTACAAGAAGCCTTTCCAAAATAGAAATCAATTTTGATTACACTATATTACCACAGAATTAAATTTAGCCAATATAATTTAGAAAGGAAAATAATAATATATTAATTACAAAATGTTTGGGATTTATAGAATAAACAACAAGTAATATATATTAGATTATGGAGCATATACCAGAAACGAATAAGTTCGGGTTATAAAGAAATGTATAATTAATTAAAATTTGAATTTGATATTATAATTATAAAGTATCAGTATATTATGAAGTAAAATAATAAAAAATTTTTATAAATATATATAAATTAATACAAAGGAGTTATAAAATTTTAAATGGAAAATTCATACTTTAATATGGCTATATGAGGTCACATTTCTTTTTAAATTTGTTGTCTTTATCGCTGTTGACTGCAATTTAATAAACCTTCGATTTATAAAGGTGACTTTTCCTTCAAATTATACCTATTTATATCATCGTTATTATTTCATAATTAATTTATTTTATGAGTATAATACTGATTGTGGTGCAAAAGATACTTTTGACAAATTTTAATAATATATTATTTTAAAGCGATTTAATTTATGGAAGATTCCACATAGAGAAAACTGTGGTTTATATTGAAAGCCATGTGAATCCAATGTTGTGGTGTTTCTAAACCTAAATGTATCCGGTTTGATGTGGTTCGAATTCTTCGTCTATACTTAAAGATAGTACAACAACACACTTATCCTCGAGTAATCATTCTATGAAATTAGGACTTAGTTGGATGATTGGCAATTTATATCTTAAATAAGCCGTTTCCATTGATTTGGTGCTTTATGATTCCTCAAATGGGGTTTACGTATTATCCTAAAGGTCTTTTCTTATTTGGTGTCTAGAAGGACCTTATAGCGTGTATTGTGATATCCTACGTCTTTATGAACCATTGCGATTCTGTTTTAAAGAACTTTGGGCATTTGTAACATTCGAAAAAATTTAACATTTGAAAATATAAAATAAACATAGATATAATATAGCATATATATAAATTCCACAAAAGAGTTCAATTGAATATTCTTATGCCAATATCTATCCATTTAATGATTTATAAACTAATTAAACAAAAAAAATCAAAATGTTGTTTCCTGTAAAATTTGTTAAGTCCTACCAAGTAGATAATTTTTAAAGTTGAGTATGGCTGCAACACATGCCAGTGCCTCTTTTTCTCCTACTTAGTAATTATTCTCGTATTTTCTGAACTGGGATGACCAGTAAATTACCGGTTTAAATATCCCGTTTTGTTGTTCCTGTTCTAACACAGCCCTCATTCCATCTTCATATACATCTGTTTTTACAACTACTCTTTTACTAGACGCAGTGTCGAAAAGGGCAAGTGCTTCTCTTTCTTTGAGCATTGTCTTTATAAACTCGAAGCCTTGGTTACACCTTTCGGTCCACTCAAACTTGCAATCTTTTCACAGCAGTTCATAAATGAGTTTGGCTACTGTAGCCATTTTTGGTATAAACTTTCGGTAGTAGTTAACTACTCCGAGTATTTGTCTTACTTCCTTAACTACTTTAGGAGCGCGTAATAGTTGGATGTCCCCGGCCTTTCTACTGGAAGGTTTTATCCCTTGTCCAGAGATTTCATACCCCAGCCATTCGACTTGGGTTGCCTTCATTGGACTTTTTTCTGGGTTTATTTTAATACCCTTGTCGTTTAGTCTTTTCATGACTATGGACTTTGTTTGTTCCAGCTCGGTTTCGGACTCGGCTGCTATTAATATATCATCCCGGTACACGAGTACCTTTTTAATGCCAGCTAATACTTGGTTCATTATTCTTTGGAACGCACTCGGAGCACTTTTGATTCCAAAAGGCATTCTGGTGTACTTATATGTTCCAAAGCTAGTGATGATTGTTGTCAGGTTCTGCGACTTTTCGTCTAACTTGATCTGGTGATACGCAGATTGTAAGTTGATCTTTGTGAAATGTTTATATTTATTTCCCAGTGTGGCTAACAAAGCCTCCGTACTTGGGAGCGGATATTTGTCATCCATTATGGCTTGATTTACCCTTCGGAAGTCGCCACAAATTCGGACTTTTCCGTTAGGTTTCCTTACTGCCACTATTGGAGATATCCAGTTAGTATACTTGGTGCTCACTAAAATACCCTGACGTATGAGTTTATTTAATTCTACTTTGACCTGTGGTCTAAGTGCATATGGTACTGAGCGCTCTCTAGCAACTGTAGGTCTTACGTTGGGCTGCAGTTTTATTTCAAAAATTTCACCTTTTATAAACGGCGGAAATTCATCATTTTTATTTACTGGTAACACTTTGTTTGCACTTGACTCCTTTACTGGATAGTCAGGCTTAATGTGATTTACCGTTAGTTTATTATTTGTTTTACTATTAACATCATTATTTGAGTTAATGTATTTAATTTTATTTGAATAATAATTATTTCTAATTTTATTTTCATATTTACTTATTGGTTCCAGCTTCTGAATTATTCTCAATTCAACCGCATCTTTGGCTCCCAATAGATTCATTCCTTTATCCGTGACTACAAACTTTATTGTTTTCTTTTTATTTCCATAGTTTGTTTCGCACTGGATGACTCCTTTGGTCCATATATACCCTCCGTTATAAGTTCTCAAACGGGTTGTGTATTTGTTGTTTATCTTGCTTACTAGCCCAAGTTTCTTGGCTGTCCAGAAGTTAATAAGGGAATAATCAGATCCAGTATCTGCTCTGATTCTTATTTCTTTCCCATTTATTTTTATTACCTCGTCAAATACTGAGGTTTCTTTCTTTGTTGAACTTTTATTGTACTGCTCTTTGACGTTGTAGACATTCCTGTCGTTGTCATGAGCGTTTGGATCTTTGTTCTTCTTTATCTGGTTTGCTGGCACTGGAGCATCACAAGCTTCCGTGGTATGATTACGCTTTCCACAGCGTCTGCATCTGTCCCCGTATGCAGGGCAGGATCGGCTCATTCTGATTTGTCCACAAATTTCGTACTTTGTCCACAAGTTTATGATTCTTCCACAAGTTTTTGATATTTTCACAGAATTCTGTATTTTCCACAAATTAATATGTAAAATGAATCATTTAATGGGTTATTCGAATGAATAAAACATACCTTTTACTATTTTTAGCAAAATAAACCTCTAATTCGAGCCAAAATTTTTTTTAAAATAAAAATTCTGTTTTATCCACAAATTTATGATTCTTCCACAAGTTTTGCAAATTAAAAATATAAAGTTAATTTT